>CAJHQQ010004692.1:0-24713 GCA_905132885.1 Moricandia moricandioides | reverse complement strand
AAATCCCTCATTCTCTCTCTCTTGTTCTTCATGTTCTTCATGTTCTTCATTCTCCAGCAATAAACTCTCTCTTAATCTCTCATTTTATTAATTATCCACTGATTTATAAGTCCAAATAAAGCTTCTTACATCTTGATTCATTCTGGTATGATTTGAATCAAGAAGAAATTGCCAAATCTCCAAACAGGGTAAACTGGAATCACTTCGGTTAAAAGTGGAATAACATCTTCATCATAACTCCTATGATATTGATTCAACTTTAGGGGGATTATCCACTGATTTATGAGTCCAAATAAAGCTTCTTACATTTTGATTCATTCTGGTTTGATTAGAATCAAGAAGAAATTGTCAAATCTCCAAACAGGGTAAACTGGAGTCACTTCGGTTAAAAGTGGGATAACTTCTTCATCATAACTCCTATGATCTTGCTTCAACTTCAGGGTGGTTCTACACTGATTTATGAGTCCAAATCAAGCTTCTTACATCGTGATTCATTCTGGTTTTATTAGTATCAAGAAGAAATTGTCAAATCTCCAAACAGGGTAAACTGGAATCACTTCGGTGAAAAGTGGCATAACTTCTTCATCATAACTCCAATGATATTGATTCAACTCCAGGGTGATTCTACACTGATTAATGAGTCCAAATAAAGCTTCTTAGATCGTGATTCATTCTGGTTTTATTAGTATCAAGAATAAATTGCCAAATCTCCAAAAAGGACAAACTGGAATAACTTCGGTTAAAAGTGGGATAACTTTTTCATCATAAGTCCAATGGTATTGATTCAACTTCAGGATGATTCTACACTGATTTATGAGTCCAAATCAAGATTCTTACATCTTTATTCATTCTGGTTTGATTAGAATCATGAAGAAATTGCCAAATCTCCAAACATGGTAAACTGGAGTCACTTCGGTTAAAAGTGGCATAACTTCTTCACCATAACTCGCATGATCTTGATTTAAATTCAGGGTGATTCTACACTGATTTATGATTCCAAATCAAGCTTCTTACATCGTGATTCATTCTGGTTTTATTAGTATCAAGAAGAAATTGCCAACTCTCCAAACAGAGCAAACTGGAATAAATTCGGTTAAAAGTGGGATAACTTCTTCATCATAACTCCAATGATATTTATTCAAAAGCTTCTTACATCTTGATTCATTCTGGTTTGATTAGAATCAAGAAGAAATTACCAAATCTCCAAACAAGGTAAACTGGAGTCACTTCGGTAAAAAGTGGGATAACTACTTCATCATAACTCCAATGACATTGATTCAACTTCAGGATGATTCTACTCTGATTTATGAGTCCAAATCAAGCTTCTTACGTCTTGATTCATTCTGGTTTGATTAGAATCAAGAAGAAATTGCCAAATCTCCAAACAGGGTTAATTGGGATCACTTCGGTTAAAAGTGGGATAACTTCTTCATCATAAGTCCAATGATATTGATTCAACTTCAGGATGATTCTACTCTGATTTATTAGTCCAAATCAAGATTATTACATCTTGTTTCATTCTGGTTTGATTAGAATCAAGAAGAAATTTCCAAATCTCCAAACAGGGTTAACTGGGATCACTTAGGTTAAAAGTGGGATAACTTCTTCATCAAAAGTCCAATGATATTGATTCAAATTCAGGGTGGTTCTACACTGATTAATGATTCCAAATCAAGCTTCATACATCGTGATTCATCTGGTTTTATTAGTATCAATAATAAATTGCCAAATCTCCAAAAAGGGAAACCTGGAATCACTTCGGTTAAAAGTGGGATAACTTCTTGATCATAATTACAATGATATTGATTCAACTTCAGGATGATTCTACACAGGTTTATGAGTCCAAATAAAGATTCTTACATCTTGATTTATTCTGTTTTATAGAATCAAAGAAAATTTCCAAATCTCCAAAACAAAGGTAAACTGGAATCACTTTGGTTAAAACTTGGAATAAGATCTTCATCATAACTCCTATGATATTGATTCAACTTCAGGATGATTCTAATCTGATTTATGTGTCCAAATCAAGATTCTTACATCTTGATTCATTCTGGTTTGATTAGAATCAAGAAGAAATTGTCAAATCTCCAAACAGGGTAAAATGGAGTCATTTCGGTTAAAAGTGGGATAACTTCTTCATCATAACTCCTATGATCTTGATTAAAATTCAGGGTGATTCTAAACTGATTTATGAGTCCAAATCAAGCTTCTTACATCGTGATTCATTCTGGTTTTATTTGTATCAAGAAAAAATTGCCATATCTCCAAACATGGTAAACTGCAATCACTTCGGTTAAAAGTGGGATAAACTTCTTCATCATAAACTCCTATGATCTTGATTCAAATTCAGGGTGGTTCTACACTGATTGATGAGTCAAATCAAGCTTCTTACATCGTGATCATTCTGGTTTATTAGTATCAAGAATAAATTGCCAAATCTTCTCAAATAGGACAAACTGGACATCACTCTCGGTTTATAATGGCTGGCATACACTTCTTCATTCCATAACTCCAATGATATTCGATTCCAAATCCTGGGTCGCATTCTACACTGATTAATGATTCCTAATCAATGCTTCTTACATCGGTGATTCCATTTTTGTTTTATTAGTATCCAAGAATCAACTTGCCAAACTCTCAAACAGCGGTTCAACTCGGGATCAGCTTACGGTTAAACGTGGATAACCTCTTCCATCCATACGTCTAATGATATTGATTCAACTTCAGGATGATTCTACAATGATTTATGAATCCAAATCAAGATTCTTATAACTTGATTTATTCTGGTTTGATTAGAATCAAGAAGAAATTGCCAAATCTCCAAACAGGGTAAACTGGAATCACTTCGGTTAAAAGTGCAATAACATCTTCAGCATAACTCCTATGATATTGATTCAACTTCAGGGTGATTATCCACTGATTTATGAGTCCAAATAAAGCTTCTTACATCTTTATTCATTCTGGTTTGATTAGAATCATGAAGAAATTGCCAAATCTCCAAACATGGTAAACTGGAATCACTTCTGTTAAAAGTGGAATAACTTCTTCATCATAACTCCAATGATATTGATTCAACTTCAGGGTGATTATCCACTGATTTATGAGTCCAAATAAAGCATCTTACATCGTGATTCATTATGGTTTGATTAGAATCAAGAAGAAATTGCCAAATCTGAAAACATGGTAAACTGGAATCACTTCGGTTAAAAGTGGAATAAATTCTTCATCATAAGTCCAATGATATTGATTCAACTTCAGTGTGATTATCCACTGATTTATGAGTCCAAATAAATCTTCTTACATCGTGATTCATTCTGGTTTTTTAAGTATCAAGAAGAAATTGTCAAATCTCCAAATAGGGTAAATTGGAGTCACTTCGGTTAAAAGTGGGATAACTTGTTCATCATAATTCCTATGATCTTGATTCAACTTCAGGGTGATTATAAACTGACTTATGAGTCCAAATCAAGCTTCTTACATCATGGTTTATTCTTGTTTTATTAGTATCAAGAAGAAATTGCCAAATCTCCAAATAGAGCAATTGAATCAATTCAGTTAAAAGTGGATAACTTCTTCATCATAACTCCAATGTGATATTGATTCAACTTTAGAATGATTCTTCCACTGATTTATTGAGTCCAAATAGAGATTTTTACATCTTTATTCATTCTGGTTTGATTAGAACTAAGAAGAAATTGCCAAATCTCCAAAACCAGGCGTAAACAGGAATCACTTTGGTTAAAAGTGGGATAACTTCTTCATCATAACTCCTATGAATCTTGATTCAACTTCAGGGTGATTCTAAACTGATTTATGAGATCCAAAAAAAATATTCTTACATCGTGATTCATTCTGTTTTTTTTTGTATCAAGAAGAAATTGCCAAATCTACAAGCAGGATAAACTGGAATCACTTCGGTTAAAAGTGGCATAACTTCTTCATCATAACTCCTATGATATTGATTCAACTCCAGGGTGATTCTACACTGATTAATGAGTCCAAATCAAGCGTCTTACATCGTGATTCATTCTGGTTTTATTAGTATCAAGAATAAATTGCCAAATCTCCAAACAGGGTTAACTGGGATCACTTTGGTTAAAAGTGGGATAACTTCTTCATCATAAGTCCAATGATATTGATTCAACTTCAGGATGATTCGACACTTATTTATGAGTCCAAATCAAGATTATTACATCTTGATTCATTCTGTTTTGGTTAGAATAAAGAAGAAATTGTCAAATCTCCAAACAGGGTACACTGGAATCACTTCGGTTAAAAATGGAATAACATCTTCATCATAACTCCTATGATATTTTTTCAACTTCAGGGCGATTGTCCACTGATTTATGAGTCCAAATAAATCTTCTTAAATCTTGATTCATTCTGGTTTGATTAGAATCAAGAAGAAATTGCCAATCTCCTACAAGACAAACTGGAGTCACTTCGGTTAAAAGTGGGATAACTTCTTCATCATAACTTCTATGATCTTGCTTCAACTTCAGGGTGGTTCTACACTGTTTTATGAGTCCAAATCAAGCTTCTTACATCGTCATTCATTCTTGTTTTATTAGTATCAAGAAGAAATTGCCAAATCTCCAAACAGGGTAAACTGGAATCACTTCGGTTATAAGTAGCATAACTTCTTCATCATAACTCCAATGATATTAATTCAACTCCAGGGTGGTTCTACACTGATTGACGAGTCCAAATTAAGCTTCTTACATCGTGATTCATTCTGGTTTTATTAGTATCAAGAATAAATTTCCAAATCTCCAAACAGGGTTAACTGGGATCACTTCGGTTAAAAGTGGGATAACTTCTTCATCATACGTCCAATGATATTGATTCAACTTCAGGATGATTCTACACTGATTTATGAGTTCAAATCAAGATTCTTACATCTTGATTTATTCTGGTTTGATTAGAATCAAGAAGAAATTGCCAAATCTCCAAACAGGGTAAACTAGAATCACTTCGGTTAAAAGTGGAATAACATCTTCATCATAACTCCTATGATATTGATTCAACTTCAGGGTGATTATC
Source organism: Moricandia moricandioides (assembly GCA_905132885.1). NCBI lineage: Eukaryota > Viridiplantae > Streptophyta > Magnoliopsida > Brassicales > Brassicaceae > Moricandia > Moricandia moricandioides. Next base: position 19,670 of record CAJHQQ010004692.1, on the reverse strand, counting down.
CACTGATTTATGAGTCCAAATAAAGCCTCTTACATCTTGATTCATTCTGGTTTGATTAGAATCAAGAAGACATTGTCAAATCTCCAAACAGGGTAAACTGGAATCACTTTGGTTAAAAGTGGAATAACATCTTCATCATAACTCCTATGATATTGATTCACCTTCAGGGTGATTATCCACTGATTTATGAGTCCAAATAAAGCTTCTTACATCTTGATTCATTCTGGTTTGATTATAATCAAGAAGAAATTGTCAAATCTCCAAACAGGATAAAATGGAGTTACTTCGGTTAAAAGTGGGATAACTTCTTCAGCATAACTCCTATGATCTTGCTTCAACTTCAGGGTGGTTCCACACTGATTTATGAGTCCATATCAAGCTTCTTACATCGTGATTCATTCTGGTTTTATTAGTATCAAGAAGAAATTGCCAAATCTCCAAACAGGGTAAACTGGAGTCACTTCGGTTAAAAGTGGGATAACTTCTTCATCATAACTCCTATGATCTTGCTTCAACTTCAGGGTGATTATCCACTGATTTATGAGTCCAAATAAAACTTCTTACAGCTTGATTCATTCTGGTTTGATTAGAATCAAGAAGAAATTATCAAATCTTCAATTATATTGATTCAACTTCAGGGTGATTATCCACTGATTTATGAGTCCAAATAAAGCTTCTTACATCTTTATTAATTCTGGTTTGATTAGAGTCAAGAAGAAATTGCCAAATCTCCAAACAGGGTAAACTGGAGTCACTTCGGTTAAAAGTGGGATAACTTCTTCATCATAACTCCTATGATCTTGATTCAACTTCAGGGTGATTATAAACTGATTTATGAGTCCAAATCAAGCTTCTTACATCATGGTTTATTCTTGTTTTATTAGTATCAAGAAGAAATTGCTAAATCTCCAAATAGAGCAAATTGGACTCAATTCGGTTAAAAGTGGGATAACTTCTTCATCATAACTCCAATGTGATATTGATTCAACTTTAGAATGATTCTCCACTGATTTATGAGTCCAAATAGAGATTTTTACATCTTTATTCATTCTGGTTTGATTAGAACCAAGAAGAAATTGCCAAATCTCCAAACAGGGTAAACAGGAATCACTTTGGTTAAAAGTGGGATAACTTCTTCATCATAACTCCTATGATCTTGATTCAACTTCAGGGTGATTCTAAACTGATTTATGAGTCCAAAAAAATATTCTTACATCGTGATTCATTCTGTTTTTTTTTGTATCAAGAAGAAATTGCCAAATCTAAAAGCAGGATAAACTAGAATCACTTCGGTTAAAAGTGGCATAACTTCTTCTTGATACAAAAAAAAACAGAATGAATCACGATGTAAGAATATTGATGAAGAAGTTAAAAGTGGCATAACTTCTTCATCATAACTCCTATGATATTGATTCAACTCCAGGGTGATTCTACACTGATTAATGAGTCCAAATCAAGCGTCTTACATCGTGATTCATTCGGCTTTTATTAGTATCAAGAATAAATTGTCAAATCTCCAAACAGGGTTAACTGGGATCACTTCGGTTAAAAGTGGGATAACTTCTTCATCATAAGTCCAATGATATTGATTCAACTTCAGGATGATTCTACACTTATTTATGAGTCCAAATCAAGATTATTACATCTTGATTCATTCTGTTTTGGTTAGAATAAAGAAGAAATTGCCAAATCTCCAAACAGGGTAAACTGGAATCACTTCGGTTAAAAATGGAATAACATCTTCATCATAACTCCTATGATATTTTTTCAACTTCAGGGCGATTATCCACTGATTTATGAGTCCAAATAAATCTTCTTAAATCTTGATTCATTCTGGTTTGATTAGAATCAAGAAGAAATTGCCAAATCTCCAAACAAGACAAACTGGAGTCACTTCGGTTAAAAGTGGGATAACTTCTTCATCATAACTTCTATGATCTTGCTTCAACTTCAGGGTGGTTCTACACTGTTTTATGAGTCCAAATCAAGCTTCTTACATCGTCATTCATTCTTGTTTTATTAGTATCAAGAAGAAATTGCCAAATCTCCAAACAGGGTAAACTGGAATCACTTCGGTTAAAAGTAGCATAACTTCTTCATCATAACTCCAATGATATTGATTCAACTCCATAGTGGTTATACACTGATTGATGAGTCCAAATTAAGCTTCTTACATCGTGATTCATTCTGGTTTTATTAGTATCAAGAATAAATTGCCAAATCTCCAAACAGGGTTAACTGGGATCACTTCGGTTAAAAGTGGGATAACTTCTTCATCATACGTCCAATGATATTGATTCAACTTCAGGATGATTCTACACTGATTTATGAGTCCAAATCAAGATTCTTACATCTTGATTTATTCTGGTTTGATTAGAATCAAGAAGAAATTGCCAAATCTCCAAACAGGGTAAACTAGAATCACTTCGGTTAAAAGTGGAATAACATCTTCATCATAACTCCTATGATATTGATTCAACTTCAGGGTGATTATCCACTGATTTATGAGTCCAAATAAAGCTTCTTACATCTTGATTCATTCTGGTTTGATTAGAATCAAGAAGACATTGTCAAATCTCCAAACAGGGTAAACTGGAATCACTTTGGTTAAAAGTGGAATAACATCTTCATCATAACTCCAATGATATTGATTCACCTTCAGGGTGATTATCCACTGATTTATGAGTCCAAATAAAGCTTCTTACATCTTTATTAATTCTGGTTTGATTAGAGTCAAGAAGAAATTGCCAAATCTCCAAACAGGGTAAACTGGAGTCACTTTGGTTAAAAGTGGGATAACTTTTTCATCATAACTCCTATGATCTTGATCCAACTTCAGGGTGATTCTAAACTGATTAGTGAGTCCAAATCGAACTTCTTATATCGTGGTTCATTCTTGTTTTATTAGTAACAAGAAGAAATTGCCAAATCTCCAAACAGGACAAACTGGAATCACTTTGGTTAAAAGTGGAATAACATCTTCATCATAACTCCTATGATATTGATCAACTTCAGGGTGATTATCCACTGATTTATGAGTCCATATAAAGCTTCTTACGTCTTGATTCATTCTGGTTTTATTAGTATCAAGAATAATTGTCAAATCTCCAAACATGGTTAACTAGGATCACTTCGGTTAAAAGTGGGATAACTTCTTCATCATAAGTCCAATGATATTGATTCAACTTCAGGATGATTGTACACTGATTTATGAGTCAAAATCAAGATTATTACATCTTGATTTCATTCTGGTTTGATTAGAATAAAGAAGAAATTACCAAATCTCCCAAACAGGGTAAACTGGAATCACTTCGGTTAAAAGTGGAATAACATCTTTATCATAACTTCTATGATATTGATTCAACTTCAGGGTGATTATCCACTGATTTATGAGTCCAAATAAAGCTTCTTACATCTTGATTCATTCTGGTTTGATTAAAATCAAGAAGAAATTGCCAAATCTCCAAACAAGACAAACTGGAGTCACTTTGGTTAAAAGTGGGATAACTTCTTCATCATAACTCCTATGATCTTGCTTCAACTTTAGGGTGGTTCTACACTTATTTATGAGTCCAAATCAAGCTTCTTACATCGTGATTCATTCTGGTTTTATTAGTATCAAGAAGAAATTGCCAAATCTCCAAACAGGGTAAACTGGAATCACTTCGGTTAAAAGTGGTATAACTTCTTCATCATAACTCCAATGATATTTGATTAAACTCCAGGGTTATTCTACACTGATTAATGAGTCCAAATCAAGCTTCTTACATCATGATTCATTCTGGTTTTTTTAGTATCAATAATAAATTGCCAAATCTCCAAACAGGGAAAACTGGAATCACTTCGGTTAAAATTGGGATAACTTTTTCATCATAAGTCCAATGATATTGATTCAACTTCAGGATTATTATACACTTATTTATGAGTCCAAATCAAGATTCTTACATTGTGATTCGTTCAGATTTTATTAGTATCAAGAAGAAATTGCCAACTCTCCAAAGAGGGTAAACTGGAATCACTTCGGTTAAAACTGGAAAAAGATCTTCATCATAACTCCAATGATATTGACTCAAATTCAGGATGATTCTAGTCTGATTTATGAGTCCAAATAAAGCTTCTTACATCTTGATTCATTCTGGTGTTATTAGAATTAAGAAGAAATTTCAAATGTCCAAACAGGGTAAACTGGAGTCACTTCGGTTAAAAGTGAGATAACTTCTTCATCATAACTCCTATGATCTTGATTCAAATTCAGGGTGATTCTACACTGATTTATGAGTCCAAATCAATATTATTACATCTTGATTCATTCTTTTTTGATTAGAATCAAGAAGAAATTGCCAAATCTCCAAACAGGATAAACTGGAATCACTTCGGTTAAAAGTGGAATAACATCTTCATCATAACTTCTATGATATTGATTCAACTTCAGGGTGATTATCCACTCATTTATGAGTCAAATAAATCTGCTTACATCTTGATTCATTCTGGTTTGATTAGAATCAAGAAGAAATTGTCAAATCTCCAAATAGGGTAAACATGAGTCACTTCGGTTAAAAGTGGGATAACTTCTTCATCATAACTCCTATGATCTTGCTTCAACTTCAGGGTGGTTCCACACTGATTTATAAGTCCAAATCAAGCTTCTTAAATCGTGATTCATTCTGGTTTTATTAGTATCAAGAAGAAATTGTCAAATATCCAAATAGGACAAACTGGAATCACGTCGGTTAAAAGTGGGATAACTTCTTCATCATAACACTAATGATATTTATTCAACTTCAGGATGATTCTATTCTGATTTATGAGTCCAAATAAAGCTTCTTACATCTTGATTCATTCTGGTTTGATTAGAATCAAGAAGAAATTGCCAAATCTCCAAACAGGGTAAACTGGAGTCACTTCGGTTAAAAGTGGGATAACTTCTTCATCATAACTCCTATGATCTTGCTTCAACTTCAGGGTCTTTCTACACTGATTATTGAGTCCAAATCAATCTTCTTACATCTTCATTCTCTCTGGTTTGATTAGAATCAAGAAGAAATTGCCAAATCTCCAAACAGGGTAAACTGGAGTCACTTCGGTTAAAAGTGGGATAACTTCTTCACCATAACTCCTATGATCTTGATTCAACTTCAGGGTGACTCTTCACTGATTTATGAGACCAAATCAAGCATCTTACATCGTGATTCGTTCTGGTTTTATTAGTATCAAGAAGAAATTGCCAACTCTCCAAACAGGGCAAACTGGAATCACTTCGGATAAAAGTGGGATAACTTCTTCATCATAACTCCAATGATATTGATTCAACTTCAGGATGATTCTCCACTGACTTATGAGTCCAAATAGAGCTTCTTACATCTTGATTCATTCTTGTTTGATTAGAACCAAGCAGAAATTGCCAAATCTCCAAACAGGGTAAACAGGAATCACTTCGGTTAAAAGTGGGATAACTTCTTCATCATAACTCCTATGATCTTGATTCAACTTCAGGGTGATTCTAAACTGATTTATGAGTCCAAATCAAGATTCTTACATCCTGATTCATTTTGGTTTTATTTGTATCAAGAAGAAATTGCCATATCTCCAAACAGGGTAAACTGGAATCACTTCGGTTATAATTGGCATAACTTCTTCATCATAACTCCAATGGTATTGATTCAACTCCAGGGTGATTCTACACTGATTAATGAGTCCAAATCAATCTTCTTATATCACGATTCATTCTGGTTTTATTAGTATCAAAAATAAATTGCCAAATCTCCAAACAGGGTTAACTGGGATCACTTCGGTTAAAAGTGGGATAACTTTTTCATCATAAGTCCAATGATATTGATTCAACTTCAGGAAGATTCTATACTGATTTATGAGTCCAAATCAAGATTATTACATCTTCATTCATTCTGGTTTGATTAGAATCAAGAAGAAATTGCCAAATCTCCAAACAGGGTAAACTGGAATCACTTCGGTTAAAAGTGGAATAACATCTTCATCATAACTCCTATGATATTGATTCAACTTCAGGGTGATTATCCACTGATTTATGAGGCCAAATAAAGCTTCTGACATCTTGATTCATTCTGGTTTGATTAGAGTCAAGAAGAAATTGCCAAATCTCCAAACAGGATAAACTGAAGTCACTTCGGTTAAAAGTGGGATAACTTCTTCATCATAACTCCTATGATCTTGCTTCAACTTCAGGGTGGTTCCACACTGATTTATGAGTCCAAATCAAGCTTCTTACATCATGATTCGTTCTTGTTTTATTAGTATCAAGAAGAAATTGCCAAATATCCAAATAGGGCAAACTGGAATCACTTCGGTTAAAAGTGGGATAACTTCTTCATCATAACTCCAATGATATTGATTCAACTTCAGGATGATTCTATACTGATTTATGAGTCCAAATAAAGCTTCTTACATCTTGATTCATTCTGGTTTGATTAGAATCAAGAAAAAATTGCAAAATATCCAAACGTGGTAAACTGGAGTCACTTCGGTTAAAAGTGGGAAAACTTCTTCATCATAACTCCTATGATCTTGCTTCAACTTCAGGGTAATTCTACACTGATTATTGAGTCCAAATCAAGCTTCTTACATCGTGATTCTTTCTGGTTTGATTAGAATCAAGAAGAAATTGCCAAATCTCCAAACATAGTAAACTGGAGTCACTTTGGTTAAAAGTTGGATAACTTCTTCACCATAACTCCTATGATCTTGATTCAACTTCAGGGTGATTCTACACTGATTTATGAGTCCAAGTCAAGAAGAAATTGCCAACTCTCCTAACAGAGCAAACTGGAATAACTTCGGATAAAAGTGGGATAACTTCTTTATCGTGACTCCAATGATATTGATTCAACTTTAGGATGATTCTCCACTGATTTATGAGTCCAAATAGAGCTTCTTACATCTTGATTCATTCTGGTTTGATTAGAACCAAGAAGAAATTGCCAAATCTCCAAACAGGGTAAACTGGAATCACTTCGGTTAAAAGTGGGATAACTTCTTCATCATAACCCCTATGATCTTGATTCAACTTCAGGGTGATTCTAAACTGATTTATGAGTCCAAATCAAGAGTCTTACATCGTGATTCATTTTGGTTTTATTTTTATCAAGAAGAAATTGCCATATCTCCAAACAGGGTAAAATGGATTCACTTCAGTTAAAAGTGGCATAACTTCTTCATCATAACTCCAATGATATTGATTCAACTCCAGGGTGATTCTACACTGATAAATGAGTCCAAATCAAGCTTCTTAGATCGTGATTCATTCTGGTTTTATTAGTATCAAGAATAAATTGCCAAATCTCCAAAACAGGGTTAACTGGAATCACTTCGTTAAAAGTGGGATAACTTCTTCATCATAACTCCTATGATATGATTCAACTTCAGGGTGATTATCCACTGATTTATGAGTCCAAATCAAGCTTTTACATCGTGATATTCTTGTTTGATTAGAATCAAGAAGAAATTGCAAAATCTCCAAACAGGGTAAACTGGAATGACTTCGGTTAAAAGTGGGATAACTCTTCATCATAACTCACAATGATCTTGGTTCAACTTCAGAGGTGATATCAGCTGATTTATGAGTCGAAATCAGTCTTCTTACATCGTTATTCATTCTGATTCTGATTAGAATCAAGAAGAAAATGCAAAATCTCCAAACATGGTAAACTGGAATCACTTCAGTTAAAGTGGGATAACTTCTTGCATCCATAACTCGCCTATGATATTGATTCAACTTCAGGGAAGATTATAAACTAATTATGAGTCTAAATCAAGCTGTCTGACATCGTGATTCATTCTGGTTGATTAGATCAAGAAGAATTGCCAAAATCACAAACCAGGATAACTGGAATCACTTCGGTTAGAAGTAGGGATAACTTCTTCATCATGACTCCTATGATATGGTTCAACTTCAGGGTGATTATCGACATGATTTATGAGTCCAAATCAAACTTCTACATCAGTGATTCATTACATAGCTTGATTAGAATCAAGAAGAAATTGTCAATCTGCAAAACAGGGATAAAACTTCTTCGTCACAGTCTACATTTCAGGGTGATTATCCACTGATTTATGAGTCCAATCAAGTGGGAGAGGATGATGTGATCATGGACCAGTGCAACAAGGAATAGGATGTAACCAGGAATGCAACCATGGATCAATCAGCTAGTGAAGATGTCTTAACCATTCCAGAAGGTCCCATGACTCGTTCTAGAACTAAGAAACTAAATGGAGCCATTGGAGGATTACTTAGACTCGTATGGAAACAAGAAGAAGGTCTTGGACAAAGCTTGATGATCTGAGATACCTTGATCACCATTCAAGCTATCTCCTCATCTAGCTGAGTTAGTACTTAGGCAAGTACTTGTGTGTGCTATTTTCCTTGCTCTCGGTTTTGTCCCAAAGAGGTTTTCAGGAGGAAGGTTTTTAACGAGGCCACAAGCTACTTCACACATCACCTAGGTGCTAATATCGGTCCAAGCCTAAGGAGACTACTCTATCTATTTATCTTATGTTATGTTTTAGACTATAGTTTTTATGTTATGTTATTTCTCGAAACCTAAGGCATATTTCTTGGTTTCTCTATTTAAACGCTTGTAAACACCTATTCTGAATCAAGCAGTCTTTTATCAAAAACCTTTTGTCTACTCATTCTCTCTTCTTTGTCGAGTGTGAGAGCTTGCTGGTGAGTCATATCCGGCGTCTAAGGGTTCTAGTTTGGTGTGTCATATCTGATCTAGATCCTAGGAGTATCAAGGAGTCCATCCGCATCTCTTTGTGTCACCAATCGATCCACATACCTTGATAAACTTGAGTCTCTGATTCATTTAGGCAAGGATCTATCCCATCTGATCAAGAGCAACATCCTAGGATCATATTAGTGATAACTTCTTTATCATAACTCCTATGATCTTGTTTCAACTTCAGGGTGATTCTAACTGATTTATGAGTCCAAATCAATCTTCTTACATCGTGATTCATTCTGGTTTTATTAGTGTCAAGAAGAAATTGCCAAATCTCCAAACAGGGTAAACTTGATTCACTTCGGTTAAAAGTGGGATAACTTCTTCATCATAACTCCTATGATATTGATTAAAATTCAGGGTGATTATCCACTGATTTATGAGTCCAAATAAAAGCTTCTACATCTTGATTCATTATGGTTTGATCAGAATCAAGAAGAAATTGCCAAATCTCCAAACAGGGCAAACTGGAATCACTTCGGCTAAAAGTGGGATATCTTCTTCATCATAACTCCTATGATCTTGATTCAACTTCAGGGTGATTCTACTCTGATTTATGAGTCAAAATCAAGCTTCTTACATCGTGATTCATTCTAGTTTTATTAGTATCAAGAAGAAATTGCCAGATCTCCAAACAGGGTAAACTGGAATCACTTCGGTTAAAAGTTGAATAACTTCTTCATCATAAGTCGAATGATATTTTCAACTTCAGGATGATTTAGCACTGATTTATGAGTCCAAATCAAGCTTCTAACATCCTGATTCATTCAGGTTTGATTAGAATCAAAAAAAAATTGTCAAATCTCCAAACAAGGTAAATTGGAGTCACTTCAGTTAAAAGTGGGATAACTTCTTCATCATAACTCCTATGATCTTGATTCAACTTCAGGGTGATTCTAACTGATTTATGAGTCCAAATCAATTTTCTTACATCGTGATTCATTCTGGTTTTATTAGTGTCAAGAAGAAATTGCCAAATCTCCAAACAGGGTAAACTTGATTTCACTTCGGTTAAAAGTGGGATAACTTCTTCATCATAACGCCTATGATATTGATTCAAATTCAGGGTGATTATCCACTGATTTATGAGTCCAAATAAAGCTTCTTACATCTTGATTCATTATTGTTTGATTAGAATCAAGAAGAAATTGTCAACTCTCCAAACAGGGCAAACTGGAATCACTTCGGTTAAAAGTTGGATAAGTTCTTCATCATAACTCCTATGATCTTGATTCAACTTCAGGGTGATAATACACTGATTAATGAGTCCAAATCAAGCTTCTTACATCGTGATTCATTCTGGTTTTATTAGTATCAAGAATAAATTGCAAATCTCAAAACAGGGCAAACTGGAATCACTTCGGTTAAAAGTGGGATAACTTCTTCATCATAACTCCTATGATATTGATTCAACTTCAGGGTGATTATACTGATTTATTAGTACAAATCAAGCTTCTTACATCCTGATTCATTCTGGTTTGATTAGAATCAAGAAGAAATTTCTAAATCCCCAAACATGGTAAACTTGATTGACTTCGGTTAAAAGTGGGATAACTTCTTCATCATAACTCCTATGATATTGATTAAAATTCAGGGTGATTTTCCACTGATTTATGAGTCCAAATAAAGCTTCTTACATCTTGATTCATTATGTTTTGATTAGAATCAAGAAGAAATTGCCAACTCTCCAAAGAGGGCAAACTGGAATCACTTCGTTTAAAAGTGGGATAACTTCTTCATCATAACTCCTATGATCTTGATTCAAATTCAGGGTGATTCTACACTGATTTATGAGTCCAAATCAAGCTTCTTACATCGTAATTTATTATAGGTTTATTAGTATCAAGAGGAAATTGCTAGATCTCCAAACAGGGTAAACTGGAATCACTTCGGTTAAAAGTTGAATAACTTCTTCATCATAAGTCGAATGATATTTTCAACTTCAGGATGATTCTGCACTGATTTATGAGTCCAAATCAAGCTTCTAACATCCTGATTCATTCAGGTTTGATTAGAATCAAAAAGAAATTGTCAAATCTCCAAACAAGGTAAATTGGAGTCACTTCAGTTAAAAGTGGGATAACTTCTTCATCATAACTCCTATGATCTTGATTCAACTTCAGGGTGATTCTAACTGATTTATGAGTCCAAATCAATTTTCTTACATCGTGATTCATTCTGGTTTTATTAGTGTCAAGAAGAAATTGCCAAATCTCCAAACAGGGTAAACTTGATTCACTTCGGTTAAAAGTGGGATAACTTCTTCATCATAACGCCTATGATATTGATTCAAATTCAGGGTGATTATCCACTGATTTATGAGTCCAAATAAAGCTTCTTACATCTTGATTCATTATTGTTTGATTAGAATCAAGAAGAAATTGTCAACTCTCCAAACAGGGCAAACTGGAATCACTTCGGTTAAAAGTTGGATAATTTCTTCATCATAACTCCTATGATCTTGATTCAACTTCAGGGTGATAATACACTGATTAATGAGTCCAAATCAAGCTTCTTACATCGTGATTCATTCTGGTTTTATTAGTATCAAGAATAAATTGCAAATCTCAAAACATGGCAAACTGGAATCACTTCGGTTAAAAGTGGGATAACTTCTTCATCATAACTCCTATGATATTGATTCAACTTCAGGGTGATTCTACACTGATTTATGAGTCCTGATTCATTCTGGTTTGATTAGAATCAAGAAGAAATTTCCAAATCCCTAAACATGGTAAACTTGATTGACTTCGGTTAAAAGTGGGATAACTTCTTCATCATAACTCCTATGATATTGATTAAAATTCAGGGTGATTTTCCACTGATTTATGAGTCCAAATAAAGCTTCTTACATCTTGATTCATTATGTTTTGATTAGAATCAAGAAGAAATTGCCAACTCTCCAAAGAGGGCAAACTGGAATCACTTCGGTTAAAAGTGGGATAACTTCTTCATCATAACTCCTATGATCTTGATTCAACTTCAGGGTGATTCTACACTGATTTATGAGTCCAAATCAAGCTTCTTACATCGTAATTTATTCTAGGTTTATTAGTATCAAGAGGAAATTGCTAGATCTCCAAACAGGGTAAACTGGAATCACTTCGGTTAAAAGTTGAATAACTTCTTCATCATAAGTCGAATGATATTTTCAACTTCAGGATGATTCTGCACTGATTTATGAGTCCAAATCAAGCTTCTTACATCCTGATTCATTCTGGTTTGATTAGAATCAAAAAGAAATTGTCAAATCTCCAAACAAGGTAAATTGGAGTCACTTCGGTTAAAAGTGGGATAATTTCTTCATCATAACTCCTATGATCTTGATTCAACTTCAGGGTGATTTTAACTGATTTATGAGTTCAAATCAATCTTCATACATTGTGATTTATTCTGGTTTTATTAGTGTCAAAAAGAAATTGCCAAATCTCCAAACACGGTAAACTTGATTCACTTCGGTTAAAAGTGGGATAACTTCTTCATCGTAACTCCTATGATATTGATTAAAATTCAGGGTTATTATCCACTGATTTATGAGTCCAAATAAAGCTTCTTACATCTTTATTCATTATGGTTTGATTAGAATCAAGAAGAAATTGTCAATTCTCCAAACAGGGCAAACCGGAGTCACTTCGGCTAAAAGTCGGATAACTTCTTCATCATAACTCCTATGATCTTGATTCAACTTCAGTGTGATTCTACACTGATTTATGAGTCAAAATCAAGCTTCTTACATCGTGATTTATTCTAGTTTTATTAGTATCAAGAAGAAATTGCCAGATCTCCAAACAGGGTAAACTGGAATCACTTCGATTAAAAGTTGAATAACTTCTTCATCATAAGTCGAATGATATTTTCAACTTCAGGATGATTCAGCACTGATTTATGAGTTCAAATCAAGCTTATTACATCCTGATTCATTCTGGTTTGATTAGAATCAAAAAGAAATTGCCAAATCTCCAAACAAGGTAAATTGGAGTCACTTCGGTTAAAAGTGGGATAACTTCTTCATCATAACTCCTATGATCTTGATTCAACTTCAGGGTGATTCTAACTGATTTATGAGTCCAAATCAATTTTCTTACATCGTGATTCATTCTGGTTTTATTAGTGTCAAGAAGAAATTGCCAAATCTCCAAACATGGTAAACTTGATTCACTTCGGTTAAAAGTGGGATAACTTCTTCATCATAACTCCTATGATATTGATTAAAATTCAGGGTGATTATCCACTGATTTATGAGTCCAAATAAAGCTTCTTACATCTTGATTCATTATGGTTTGATTAGAATTAAGAAGAAATTGCCAACTCTCCAAACAGGGCAAACTGGAATCATTTCGGTTAAAAGTGGGATAACTTCTTCATCATAACTCCTATGATCTTGATTCAAAGTCATAGTGATTCTACACTGATTTATGAGTCCAAATCAAGCTTCTTACATTGTAATTTATTCTAGGTTTATTAGTATCAAGAGGAAATTGTTAGATCTCCAAACAGGGTAAATTGGAGTCACTTCAGTTAAAAGTGGGATAACTTCTTCATCATAACTCCTATGATCTTGATTCAACTTCAGGGTGATTCTAACTGATTTATGAGTCCAAATCAATTTTCTTACATCGTGATTCATTTTGGTTTTATTAGTGTCAAGAAGAAATTGCCAAATCTCCAAACAGGGTAAACTTGATTCACTTCGGTTAAAAGTGGGATAACTTCTTCATCATAACGCCTATGATATTGATTCAAATTCAGGGTGATTATCCACTGATTTATGAGTCCAAATAAAGCTTCTTACATCTTGATTCATTATTGTTTGATTAGAATCAAGAAGAAATTGTCAACTCTCCAAACAGGGCAAACTGGAATCACTTCGGTTAAAAGTTGGATAATTTCTTCATCATAACTCCTATGATCTTGATTCAACTTCAGGGTGATAATACACTTATTAATGAGTCCAAATCAAGCTTCTTACATCGTGATTCATTCTGGTTTTATTAGTATCAAGAATAAATTGCAAATCTCAAAACAGGGCAAACTGGAATCACTTCGGTTAAAAGTGGGATAACTTCTTCATCATAACTCCTATGATATTGATTCAACTTCAGGGTGATTATACTGATTTATTAGTACAAATCAAGCTTCTTACATCCTGATTCATTCTGGTTTGATTAGAATCAAGAAGAAATTTCCAAATCCCCAAACATGGTAAACTTGATTGACTTCGGTTAAAAGTGGGATAACTTCTTCATCATAACTCCTATGATATTGATTAAAATTCAGGGTGAGTATCCACTGATTTATGAGTCCAAATAAAGCTTCTTACATCTTGATTCATTATGTTTTGATTAGAATCAAGAAGAAATTGCCAACTCTCCAAACAGGGCAAACTGGAATCACTTCGGTTAAAAGTGGGATAACTTCTTCATCATAACTCCTATGATCTTGATTCAACTTCAGGGTGATTCTACACTGATTTATGAGTCCAAATCAAGCTTCTTACATCGTAATTTATTCTAGGTTTATTAGTATCAAGAGGAAATTGCTAGATCTCCAAACAGGGCAAACCGGAATCACTTCGGCTAAAAGTCGGATAACTTCTTCATCATAACTCCTATGATCTTGATTCAACTTCAGTGTGATTCTACACTGATTTATGAGTCAAAATCAAGCTTCTTACATCGTGATTCATTCTAGTTTTATTAGTATCAAGAAGAAATTGCCAGATCTCCAAACAGGGTAAACTGGAATCACTTCGATTAAAAGTTGAATAACTTCTTCATCATAAGTCGAATGATATTTTCAACTTCAGTATGATTCAGCACTGATTTATGAGTCCAAATCAAGCTTCTAACATCCTGATTCATTCTGGTTTGATTAGAATCAAAAAGAAATTGCCAAATCTCCAAACAAGGTAAATTGGAGTCACTTCGGTTAAAAGTGGGATAACTTCTTCATCATAACTCCTATGATCTTGATTCAACTTCAGGGTGATTCTAACTGATTTATGAGTCCAAATCAATTTTCTTACATCGTGATTCATTCTGGTTTTATTAGTGTCAAGAAGAAATTGCCAAATCTCCAAACAGGGTAAACTTGATTCACTTCGGTTAAAAGTGGGATAACTTCTTCATCGTAACTCCTATGATATTGATTAAAATTCAGGGTGATTATCCACTGATTTATGAGTCCAAATAAAGCTTCTTACATCTTGATTCATTATGGTTTGATTAGAATCAAGAAGAAATTGCCAACTCTCCAAACAGGGCAAACTGGAATCATAAAAGTGGGATAACTTTTTCATCATAACTCCTATGATCTTGATTCAAATTCAGGGTGATTCTACACTGATTTATGAGTCCAAATCAAGCTTCTTACATTGTAATTTATTCTAGGTTTATTAGTATCAATAGGAAATTGCTAGATATCCAAACAGGACAAACTGGAATCACTTCGGTTAAAAGTTGAATATCTTCTTCATCATAAGTCGAATGATATTTTCAACTTCAGGATGATTCAGCACTGATTTATGAGTCCAAATCAAGCTTCTAACATCCTGATTCATTCAGGTTTGATTAGAATCAAAAAGAAATTGTCAAATCTCCAAACAAGGTAAATTGGAGTCACTTCAGTTAAAAGTGGGATAACTTCTTCATCATAACTCCTATGATCTTGATTCAACTTCAGGGTGATTCTAACTGATTTATGAGTCCAAATCAATTTCTTACATCGTGATTCATTCTGGTTTTATTAGTGTCAAGAAGAAATTGCCAAATCTCCAAACAGGGTAAACTTGATTCACTTCGGTTAAAAGTGGGATAACTTCTTCATCATAACGCCTATGATATTGATTCAAATTCAGGGTGATTATCCACTGATTTATGAGTCCAAATAAAGCTTCTTACATCTTGAGTCATTATTGTTTGATTAGAATCAAGAAGAAATTGTCAACTCTCCAAACAGGGCAAACTGGAATCACTTCGGTTAAAAGTTGGATAAGTTCTTCATCATAACTCCTATGATCTTGATTCAACTTCAGGGTGATAATACACTGATTAATGAGTCCAAATCAAGCTTCTTACATCGTGATTCATTCTGGTTTTATTAGTATCAAGAATAAATTGCAAATCTCAAAACAGGGCAAACTGGAATCACTTTGGTTAAAAGTGGGATAACTTCTTTATCATAACTCCTATGATATTGATTCAACTTCAGGGTGATTATACTGATTGATTAGTACAAATCAAGCTTCTTACATCCTGATTCATTCTGGTTTGGTTAGAATCAAGAAGAAATTTCCAAATCCCTAAACATGGTAAACTTGATTGACTTCGGTTAAAAGTGGGATAACTTCTTCATCATAACTCCTATGATATTTATTAAAATTCAGGGTGATTATCCACTGATTTATGAGTCCAAATAAAGCTTCTTACATCTTGATTCATTATGTTTTGATTAGAATCAAGAAGAAATTGCCAACTCTCCAAACAGGGCAAACTGGAATCACTTCGGTTAAAAGTGGGATAACTTCTTCATCATAACTCCTATGATCTTGATTCAACTTCAGGGTGATTCTACACTGATTTATGAGTCCAAATCAAGCTTCTTACATCGTAATTTATTCTAGGTTTATTAGTATCAAGAGGAAATTGCTAGATCTCCAAACAGGGTAAACTGGAATCACTTCGGTTAAAAGTTGAATAACTTCTTCATCATAAGTCGAATGATATTTTCAACTTCAGGATGATTCTGCACTGATTTATGAGTCCAAATCAAGCTTCTTACATCCTGATTCATTCTGGTTTGATTAGAATCAAAAAGAAATTGCCAAATCTCAAAACAAAGTAAATTGGAGTCACTTCGGTTAAAAGTGGGATAATTTCTTCATCATAACTCCTATGATCTTGATTCAACTTCAGGGTGATTTTAACTGATTTATGAGTTCAAATCAATCTTCTTACATTGTGATTCATTCTGGTTTTATTAGTGTCAAGAAGAAATTGCCAAATCTCCAAACACGGTAAACTTGATTCACTTCGGTTAAAAGTGGGATAACTTCTTCATCGTAACTCCTATGATATTGATTAAAATTCAGGGTGATTATCCACTGATTTATAAGTCCAAATAAAGCTTCTTACATCTTTATTCATTATGGTTTGATTAGAATCAAGAAGAAATTGTCAATTCTCCAAACAGGGCAAACCGGAATCACTTCGGCTAAAAGTCGGATAACTTCTTCATCATAACTCCTATGATCTTGATTCAACTTCAGTGTGCTACACTGATTTATGAGTCAAAATCAAGCTTCTTACATCGTGATTCATTCTATTTTTATTAGTATCAAGAAGAAATTGCCAGATCTCCAAACAGGGTAAACTGGAATCACTTCGATTAAAAGTTGAATAACTTCTTCATCATAAGTCGAATGATATTTTCAACTTCAGTATGATTCAGCACTGATTTATGAGTCCAAATCAAGCTTCTAACATCCTGATTCATTCTGGTTTGATTAGAATCAAAAGAAATTGCCAAATCTCCAAACAAGGTAAATTGGAGTCACTTCGGTTAAAGTGGGATAACTTCTTCATCATAACTCCTATGATCTTGATTCAACTTCAGGGTGATTCTAACTGATTTATGAGTCCAAATCAATTTTCTTACATCGTGATTCATTCTGGTTTTATTAGTGTCAAGAAGAAATTGCCAAATCTCCAAACAGGGTAAACTTGATTCACTTCGGTTAAAAGTGGGATAACTTCTTCATCGTAACTCCTATGATATTGATTAAAATTCAGGGTGATTATCCACTGATTTATGAGTCCAAATAAAGCTTCTTACATCTTGATTCATTATGGGTTGATTAGAATCAAGAAGAAATTGCCAACTCTCCAAACAGGGCAAACTGGAATCATAAAAGTGGGATAACTTCTTCATCATAACTCCTATGATCTTGATTCAAATTCAGGGTGATTCTACACTGATTTATGAGTCCAAATCAAGCTTCTTACATTGTAATTATTCTAGGTTTTATTAGTATCAAGAGGAAATTGCTAGATCTCCAAACAGGGCAAACTGAATCACTTCGGTTAAAAGTTGAATAACTTTCTCATCATAAGTCGAATGATATTTTCAACTTCAGGATGATTCTGCACTGATTTATGAGTCCAAATCAAGCTTCTTACATCCTGATTCATTCTGGTTTGATTAGAATCAAAAGAAATTTCCAAATCTCCAAACAAGGTAAATTGGAGTCACTTCGGTTAAAAGTGGGATAACTTCTTCATCATAACTCCTATGATCTTAATTCAACTTCAGGGTGATTCTAACTGATTTATGAGTCCAAATAAATCTTTTACATCGTGATTCATTCTGGTTTTATTAATGTCAAGAAGAAAATTGCCAAATCTCCAAACAGGGTAAACTTGGATTCACTTCGGTTTAAAAGTGGGATAACTTCATCATACTCTATGATCCTGATTCAACTTCACGGTGATTCGACACTGGGTTTATGGTCAAATCAAGCTTCTTACATGTGATTCACTTCTGGTTTTATTAAGTATCAAGAATAAATTGCCAAATCTCCAAACAGGGCAAACTCAAATTCAGGGTGATTCTAAACTGATTAATGGGTCTAGATCAAGATTCTTACATCATGATTCATTCTGGTTTTATTTGTATCAAGAAGAAATTGGCAAATCTCCAAACAGGGCAAACTAGAATCACTTCGGTTAAAAGTGGGATAAGTTCTTCATCATAACTCCTATGATCTTGATTCAACTTCAGGGTGATTCTACACTGATTAAAGAGTCCAAATCAAGCTTCTTACATCGTGATTCATTATCGTTTTATTAGTATCAAGAAGAAATTGCCAAATCTCCAAACAGAGCAAACTGAAATCACTTCGGTTAAAAGTGGGATAACTTCTTCATCATAACTCCTATGATCTTGGTTCAACTTCAGGGTCATTATACACTGATTAATGAGTCCATATCAAGCTTATTACATCGTGATTCATTCTGGTTTTATTAGTGTCAAGAATAAATTGCAAATCTCAAAACAGAGCAAACTGGAATCACTTCGGTTAAAAGTGGGATAACTTCTTCATCATAACTCCTATAATATTGATTCAACTTCAGGGTGATTTATACTGATTTATTAGTACAAATCAGGCTTCTTACATCATTATTCATTCTAGTTTCATTAGAATCAAGAAGAAATTGCAAAATCTCCAAACAAGGTAAATTGGAGTCACTTCGGTTAAAAGTGGGATAACCTCATTATCATAACTCCTATGATCTTGATTCAACTTCAAGGTGATTCTGCACTGATTTATGAGTCCAAATCAAGCTTCTTACATCCTGATTCATTCTGGTTTGATTAGAATCAAGAAGAAATTGCGAACTCCCCAAACAGGGCAAACTAGAATCACTTCGGTTAAAAGTGGGATAACTTCTTCATCATAACTCCTATGATAATGATTCAACTTCAGGGTGATTTATACTGATTTATTAGTACAAATCAAGCTTCTTACATCGTGATTCATTCTGGTTTGATTAGAATCAAGAAGAAATTGCCAAATCTCCAAACATGGTAAACTTGATTCACTTCGGTTAAAAGTGGGATAACTTCTTCATCATAACTCCTATGATATTGATTCTAATTCAGGGTGATTATCCACTGATTTATGAGTCCAAGTAAAGCTTCTTACATCTTGATTCATTATGGTTTTATTAGAATCAAGAAGAAATTGTCAACTCCCCAAACAGGAAAAACTGGAATCACTTCAGTTAAAAGTGGGATAACTTCTTCATCATAACTCCTATGATCTTGATTCAACTTCAGGGTGATTATACACTGATTAATGAGTCCAAATCAAGCTTCTTACATCGTGATTAATTCTGGTCTTATTAGTATCAAGAA
>CAJHQQ010004691.1:0-24714 GCA_905132885.1 Moricandia moricandioides | reverse complement strand
CCCAAAATCAAACCGCGCAAAGCATTTTCATCCGAGTTCTGGTTCTGTTGAAGAAAAAGCTATCCAAAGACACCAAGATGCGGTGCTCCTGTTCATATTCAAAGCGTCGGTCCAAAACAGTCCAAGTGAATAGATCCGTTGGAAGCAAAGGAGGATGGAGAGGATTAGCTACCCTCTTCAAAAAACCCTTGTCCAAGCTGTTCTGCTACAAGAGGAGACAATTAAAGAACTGCGCCCCAAAAGAAGACTGAAGAAAAGGAGGGTCTTGGGTTGTGTACAGATGGTGACCCCATGAACTGAAGAGAAGGAATGGGTACCGATCCCCCAAGCCAAACCCTCAGTAGCCATGGAACCATTCCCAAGTACAGACCAACCTGGTTTCCTTGAGTGGAGCGATTTTCTAACTTAATATATTGCGCTTGTGTATTGATCCTATTGGGCCATTGTGTGGTGTGTTGAGACTTAAGGATTGATATGTAGATGCTATAAGGCAGAACAAAGTTTAGTTCTTGTTGCATATAAATTTGTGGTTTGGTGGTATTGAACAAGCGCTTTTACAAAAATGATATGCTCCCGGATTAGTAGAGAAAGAACTAAGATAATAAGATAGTATATCATGAATCTGCGTTGCTTTTGAACTTGAATCCGACCAAAGCATATCATTGTCTGATGTTGTGTGATTATAAGGTTTTAGCTACGGTTCAGTATTGAAGAATTTATATTGGACTGTTGACATACATGATAGTGTTAAAAACCCGATTTAGCTAATGCATTCTATCATAATTGCCCTTACCATAACATCTTAGATTCATGTCTGAGCTGAATAAGGAACATGAGTAATTTGCTATGAGCTTATGTGATCTTGAAGGGATCTGCGTTCGTGCCTAGAGAAGTTGCTCACATTGAGATAAGAGCTGCAAGTGCCTGTTTCTCGTCTAGTTGTGCGAAGCTTTGAGACATGTGATCAACACTGATGAGGGTCCAATTTGAATGCCCATGCCTAGGTGTCTTATTCTTTTGCTGGAACGTTTGAATGATGTTTCATCGTCACAAAGAAAGTGCTCTTTGGTTCATTCAATCATTTAAGAATAGGAAGACCTTTGGCCCCATTGTTGAAAGGCAATGAGAATGGTACTAAAGAAGAGAGGCGCCAACTGATGTGAAGGTCTCACTTTAAGTTCACTTTCAAGCTTCTCTCAAGGTCTCAATCCAAGCTTGAGGAGGGGAATTAAGTGGAGCCTATAAACCCTTTCATACGGCCCATTGCCATGCCACACCCTGAAAGAAGCCCATCCGGTAAGGCAGGTTGGCGTCAGCAAGAGATTGTTCAGAGCATCTTGGCTGTGAGAAGATGGAAGGTTACTCTATCAATGCGGCTCTAGAGTGAGTGGTTGGAAGATTTAAGCTGAGTTCACAACATTTCCAAGAGAATGTGTGTGCTGAGATCAGAAGAGATGCCAGCAATGGAGTGATGAAATTAAGGATCAAGAAGCTATTCCGTTCAAGCTACCATTGTCTTCCTTAGTGATCCGGTCCATGATCACATCATCCTAAGTCAAGCTTGGAACCTTGAAGAACTCCCTCATTAAAAACCTTATGAGAGAAAACCCTCCTTAGGGATAAAACCCTCATAAGGAAAAGAGTAGAGCCTTACAAGGCCTAGGGATTGGCCAGTGGGTCTTTGTGTTCTCATCAGTGTGATGGACACACAAAGACCCTGGATCATGGCCCTCATGTGATGCCTTAACCGTGCATCACTTCACTAGCACCACACTAACTCTATGTGTGCTTCCTCCATGGTGATCTTGGTCTCTCCCCCTTTCATCTAACCGTCTTGTTAGATTAAGTGCTTGGACAACCAGATCACACTTCACATTAAGTCTATTGTGAGACTTGGTTGCTTCTTCTTCTAGGATAACAACCGGCTTCTTGAACCATGTGGGAACTCATTGCAATACTCCAATCACCTCAACACTTGAAGCCGCCTTGGATCATTGCTTCTTCCTTCAGTACATAGCTTCTCAAACCCTGGTTGCTTCTCCTCTTGAATAACACCAAGCTCTAGGATCACAAGAAGCTTCTCAACACTCCCCCTCAAGCTAGACCATGTGGAACAAGTCTAGCTTGAACGGAATAGCTTCTTGATCCTTAATCTTCATCACTCCATTGCTGCATCTCTTCTGATCTCACCACCTTCTTGGAATGCTTGTGGAACCCTCAGCTAAACTCTTCAACCACCTCACTCTAGAAGCCGCATTGATAGAGTAACCTTCATCTTCTCACAAGCCAAGACTGCTCTGAACAATCTCTTGCCTAGACACGCCACTGCCTAGACCCGGATGGCTTCTTCAGTGTGCATGCAATGGACCTCATGAACCGCCTTATAGCTCACTTAATCCCCTCCTCAAGCTTGGATTGAGACTTGAGAGCCAAGCTTGAAAGTGAACTTAAGTGAGACCTTCACATCAGTGGCGCCTCTCTTCTTTAGTAACCATTCTCCATTGCCTTCAACAATGGGCAAAGTCTTCCTATTCTAAATGGATGGAAGGTGAACCAAGAGCACTTCTTGTGAACCTGAAACATCACTCAAACTCCAGCAAAGATAAGACACAATAGCATTGTGATCAAACCTTGATCTCATCAAGTTTGATCACTAATGTCTCAAGCTCCACACTAGACAGAAACAGGCACTTGCAAGCTCTTATCTATGTGAGCAACTTCTCTAGGCACGAGCAAGATCCCTTCAAGATCATCAAGCTACCTAGGCAATACTCATGTTCCTTATCTCAGCATCTAGACATGAATCTAATGCTTCAATGTAAGGCAACATTATGATAGAATGCATTAGCTATAAATCGGTTTTTACTATCATGTATGCAAGCAGTTTCAATATAAACATATTCTTCATACCATGAACCGTAGCTAACCAAACCTATCATCACACAACATCAGACAATGATATGCTTTGGTCGGATTCAAGTTCAAAAGCAACCAGATTCAGATATACTATCTTATTATCCTTAGTTCTTTTAACTTAATCCGGAGCATTCATTTTAACTTTTCAATCACCAAAACCAAAACTTTATATGCAACAAGAACTAAACTTTTTCATTTAGCAATCTCTATTCAATCCTTAAGTCTCAACACACCACACAATCCCAATAAGATCAATACACAAGCGCAATATATATCAAGTTCAGAATCGCTCACTCTCAAGGAACCAGGTTGGTCCTTGTACTTGGGATGGTTCAGCCATGGCTAGCTGAGGTTTAGAGCTTTGGATCGTCACCCATCTCCTTCTCCTTCAGTTCATGGCTCACCATCTTGTACCACCAACCCAAAGACCCCTCCTTTCTTCAAGTCTTCTTGGCGCCAGCTTCTTTAATGTCTCTCTTGTACAAGAACAGCTTGGACAAGGAGTTTTGAAAGAGGGTAGCTAATCCTCTCCATCCTCCTTTGCTTCCAACGGATCTCTTCACTTGGACTGGACCAGACAGCTTGATATAACAGGAGCACACGCCATCTTGGTGTCTTGGATAGCTTTTCTTCAAAGAACCAGAAACTGATGAACATGCTTTTGCGGTTTGATTTTGGGTTGCGGAGAGAGCTCTGGTTATGCGGAAGCTTTAAGCTCAGGTTCTAATGAACCTGGCTCTGATACCATGTTGTTTTTAAGAGTTCTAACAACTCTGGTTGTGTGTGTTTGAGAGGGAAAACGAGATTATAGATAGTTGGTTTGGTAAAGAAAGAAATCTGATGAAACAAAAGTATGAACTTGATTAGAAACTAGAGACTTTGAGAGATTATGGAGAGATTTAGAGTATAAGAAAGGGGTAGACTAAGGGAAACTAATCAAGAACACACTCATATTATTTCTCTAAGCTTTTATCTTTTCATTCATGAAGGAGGAGAGGCATTGTGCCTCCTCACTCGCTTAACCCTTACAAGAGAGCATACACATGCTTTTATATTCTTACAAGAGTCTATGCTAATACACTAAATCCTATGGATAGAAACACTTGATAGAATGGATGGTCTAGATGGAGAGTTGACTGGTCTTGGTCATATCTGATGCAAGTTGGCGTGGAGAGGAGAGCATGGATGGCTGAGATGCTTCCCATTTGAATTAAACGGCCAAGATGAGCTTTTGGGAGCTTTTGGGAGGATAAGGCATGGAAAGGTAAAGCACCTTTATCACCTTTACCTTTCCAGCCTGGTTTCTTATCTCTTAAGATGCTGAGCTCATATTCCTTGCCTTTACACACACTCCCAACGTCCATAATACCACACCACAAGCTCACCACATTTTGAATATCACTTTTCTGGTTTGGTTTATCACCTTTGTGTCACAAGTAACCTTTAGTTCCTTGTGACCCAAGTAATCTCAATAGTAACACCAAACCCTATATTTCCTTTAGCTCAAATGGTTCATCTCTAGAGTGAAGTTTATGCAACTTAAGGTCCTTTGGTCTTGTATGGATCCGTACGGTCCGAGTACATCCGTCCGTACCAAATCCATACAAGCCCTAACCCTAAACTTGCACACTACTTCATCTCTTCCCAAATGGTGTCTAAGTCATTCCTTGACTTGACCCTAACCTTTCACCAGCCTTAGATCACTCCTTGATCATCTTAGACACTCCTAAAGCACACCATTGCTTTCCCGGAGATCTAACCCTAATCTTGCACTTGACCATCTCTCTCTCTCACTACCATTCCTCTTCTTCAAGTTAACAATAAGGACCAGTCGCTTTCTCCTCAGCTGGACGAGCCCTCTGCCTGGTCCAGACTGATCTCTGCCTCCCTCAGACCATTTGTTTATTCTTTCTTTAGTCAACTTGTTTCCCTATTTATGTATGCATCCTAAGAAACCATTAAGGCAAGGAATACAATTCCTCATTTCTCTATTCTCGTCTCTCTCTCTCTCTACACTCTCTCACGAATACTCTCTCCCTTCTCTCTAGTTCTTCCTGTTCTTCATCTTCTACAGACAAACCAGACACTAAACACACTTATTCTAACATGGTATCAGAGCCTCTAAGCTCTTGAAACCTTTCTCTACTTCCGCAAAGCACTCTGCTCTATTCTCTTGTCGATTTTCTTCAAGGCACACCCTATTACCCAGCGGTTAATAGCAGAAGAAGATGGAGAACACCAAACTTGCGACCATTCCTGTGACTCTGAAGGGGGTAAACTACCTTCTATGGTCTAGATTGGTGAAAACTGCCCTTGGAGGAAGAGGTTTATTGGTGCGACCTGGATCAGCTTAAAACTCAAGTTTTGGAAGCCCATCCATGTACCAGAAAGGCAATGGGTCACAGGACGACCTAATGGGCTTATTGGAGAGCTTATTGGCCTTATTCATGAGGTATTGGACCGAGAGAAGGCTAGGGATCTTGATGAGGCCTTTATAGAGAAAGGAATGACTATGAACCAGCATGGAACACTAGTATGCAATCTAATTGACCAGGAAATGGGTGAAAGGAATCTGGTTGGAGAGGAAATGAAATGGGTGATCTGGTATGATCGAGAAAT
The DNA here is from genome assembly GCA_905132885.1 of Moricandia moricandioides. Lineage (NCBI taxonomy): Eukaryota > Viridiplantae > Streptophyta > Magnoliopsida > Brassicales > Brassicaceae > Moricandia > Moricandia moricandioides. The sequence goes on along the minus strand of CAJHQQ010004691.1, from coordinate 19,179 downwards.
GGACTGGTTAAACCGATATTGCCGTGAAATGAGTTGGAAATGGAAGCTGAAGAACCAGAGGTGCATTTGGATTATCAAGAGCATTTTCATCATAAAAATGAGCTTAATGAGGCACTTGGTCGGACCAGTGATGGGTCCCTAGGATGCTCTTTGGTTGATGGGAATGGATAATCCTTGCAAGAACGAATCTAAAGACTCAAGTCCTTCAAGGCGTGTGGGTCGGATGGTGACACAAGAGGGATGAATGAACTCTTGATACTCCTAGATGAATGGTTTGGATATTACACACCAAACTAAGCACCCTTAACTCTGGATATGACACACCAGAACTCGGCACACTTCTTTTAGAGAGAGAGAGAGCCGCAAAAGATGAATGACTTCAATAGAAAAAAGTTGCGTGAGTACAATAGGGCATAAGGGACCCTTTAAATAGGAAACCAGAGACATGCCTCTAGGGTTTCGACAATGATTCAAAAAAGGAAAGAAATAAAAACTATAGTCTAAAGTTTAAAATGAAATAACAAGTAACTTCTATTAGGCTTGGACCGAGTGTAGCACTTAGGTGATTTGTAGACATGTTGTGGCCTCGTTAAAAACCTTCCTCCTGGAAAACCTCGTGGGACAAAACCAAAAGCAAGGAAAAGAGCACGCACTCCATGTCTGCCTAGACACTACCTCAGTTTGGTGTAGAGATGGCTTGAATGGTGATCAAGACATCTCGGATCAAACCTTGTCCAAGACCTTCTTGTTGTGGATGTGAAGTGAGTAATCCAACAACATTCTCCTTGAGCTTCTTGACTCTGGAACGAGTCATGGGACCTTCAGGAATGGTTAGAGCATCCTCATCAAATGGTGGATGCATTGTGGCTTCATGTTGCTCATCTAGGCCCTCCTCATTGTCCTCCTTAGTGATCCGGTCCATGATCACATCAACCAGGAACAAGATGGATCGAGCCTAAGCAAGAGTTGTTCGAAAAAGGCCTTTATCGGCCCAAAAAGTGGAAAGACAAGCCAGCTTGGATTATGACAGGACCAAGAAGATTAGGCACGCCTAATATGGTTTATTTACAGTTTATTTATGATTTAATTAAGTGTAACCCAATTAGGATTAAGTTTGGTTATCTTAAACCAAATAGCAATAGGATTAGGATATGGTTTTCACTAAACCGACTTGGTTTTGGTTTAGGGTTTTTTTAGGCTTAGGATTTCGTTTTCTTCTCTCTTATTTATGTAACCACGAGCCTACATGTAAAGGATGAACCATTATTCAATAAAATTAAGCTTTGGCTCAACCTTTCGTCTCTGTGGAGACTTTGTCTCTTTGTTCACTTAGGTGGACGTGTTTTATATCACCAAGGAAGAGTGATCTTCTGTGATCCATCCTAGACATCAAGCAGGGTGCACCTGTGTCTCAGGAGCAGCAAAACATCCTTATAGCCTTCCACAGCTTGAAGGAGAAGACCATCCTCATCATCTATCATCAATCCACAAGCCTTGATACAGATCGAGCCTTTGATTCTCTGTTGCAAGGATTATCTCTGTGATCCATCCTAGACACTAAGCAGGGTGATCCTGTGTCTGTGGAGCAGAAAGAAACATCTTTAGAGCATCCCATAGCTCTGAGGAGAAGACCATATTCATCATCGATCATCCACCCCCCCCCCCCTTCAAGTGATCCAGGGAGAGACAGCCATTCCACGGCCGTACCAAGTGGTAAGAGATACCACTTGGTACGGCCGTGGAATGGCTGTCTCTCCCTGGATCACTTGAAGGGGGGGGGGGTGGATGATCGATGATGAATATGGTCTTCTCCTCAGAGCTATGGGATGCTCTAAAGATGTTTCTTTCTGCTCCACAGACACAGGATCACCCTGCTTAGTGTCTAGGATGGATCACAGAGATAATCCTTGCAAACAGAGAATCAAAGGCTCGATCTGTATCAAGGCTTGTGGATTGATGATAGATGATGAGGATGGTCTTCTCCTTCAAGCTGTGGAAGGCTATAAGGATGTTTTGCTGCTCCTGAGACACAGGTGCACCCTGCTTGATGTCTAGGATGGATCACAGAAGATCACTCTTCCTTGGTGATATAAAACACGTCCACCTAAGTGAACAAAGAGACAAAGTCTCCACAGAGACGAAAGGTTGAGCCAAAGCTTAATTTTATTGAATAATGGTTCATCCTTTACATGTAGGCTCGTGGTTACATAAATAAGAGAGAAGAAAACGAAATCCTAAGCCTAAAAAAACCCTAAACCAAAACCAAGTCGGTTTAGTGAAAACCATATCCTAATCCTATTGCTATTTGGTTTAAGATAACCAAACTTAATCCTAATTGGGTTACACTTAATTAAATCATAAATAAACTGTAAATAAACCATATTAGGCGTGCCTAATCTTCTTGGGCCTGTCATAATCCAAGCTGGCTTGTCTTTCCACTTTTTGGGCCGATAAAGGCCTTTTTCGAACAACTCTTGCTTAGGCTCGATCCATCTTGTTCCTGGTCCGACCAAGTGCCTCATTAAGCTCATTTTTATGATGAAAATGCTCTTGATAATCCAAATGCACCTCTGGTTCTTCAGCTTCCATTTCCAACTCGTTTCACGGCAATATCGGTTTAACCAGTCCATTTCTCGATCATACCAGATCACCCATTTCATTTCCTCTCCAACCAGATTCCTTTCACCCATTTCCTGGTCAATTAGATTGCATACTAGTGTTCCATGCTGGTTCATTGTCATTCCTTTCTCTATAAAGGCCTCATCAAGATCCCTAGCCTTCTCTCGGTCCAATACCTCATGAATAAGGCCAATAAGCTCTCCAATAAGCCCATTAGGTCGTCCTGTGACCCATTGCCTTTCTGGTACATGGATGGGCTTCCAAAACTTGAGTTTTAAGCTGATCCAGGTCGCACCATTCCCTCCTCCTTTAAAAGGATTTGTCCTCAAATCCAGCTCTTCAAGGATGAATGGATAGTCCAATCTCAGCTCCTTTGTTTCTCTTTGGAACAGGGTGTTGTTTAATCCTTTTTGCACGTTTATATTCCCTCCAGGCTCAAACACAAAGCTTTGTAAAGCCTTCACACGTCCTAGATGCTTCACTGGACTATGCACATTACAAGCAACACTTAGAGCTAGCAATTTCTGCTCCTTGTTGAACTCAGATCTCATTGCCTCTAATTGAGCTTCTTTCCACTTATACCCAAACACAAGCCTTGATCTTAGACTTATGGGAATGTGATCTCAGCTTAGACACACCAGAAACTACCTTTGGCTCTTCCAGTTCATGCAAGAACCCTTCCAAATAAAGATTAATTGCTGCTGCTATTTCGATCAGGGTGTTGTTGATGCTCTTATGCACACACAAGCTCCCTCCTGGTTCAAAAACAAGGTGTTGCAGGCCCTTGTTAAACCTCAGGTGCTCCACTAGGCTGATCTGAATCCACACATTAGATTTTGTTAGTAGATCACAAGAAATAGATTCAATGATATCACCTTCTTCAACAATAGTTGTAAGTTCCAATTGATGAGCTTTAGGTGATCCATCAAGCACTTCTTCTTCAGCTTGGTTCAGACCAGGCACGTGATCACATATTCTTGATGATCTCTCGTCTTGTTCCAGATGGGTTTCCAAGTTGTCTGCTTGACAAAGAGTGATTGGTTCTGATTCAAACTCTTGTTCTCTCTCTCTCTGTTTTGCAGCAGTTTCTTCTTTCTTCTCTACTGGTTCCTTCTGGTAACAACTTAGCTCATCATCTCTGGATTCTGGACGTGGGACTGACCTCTGTTTTGGGTCTTTCATCACAGCATTGAGTGATTGATCTATCATGTTCCTGAGGTGTTCCTTGAACTGTGGGCTTTGCAATTCATCAAGATATGCTTCATGTAGCTGCAACTTTCTTTGTTCCTCACGACTATAGTAGGACTTTGGCTCATCTCTTGATGTCCTAACACGTCCTTTATCTTCCCTAGCTTGGCTTTGCATCCTTTCCAAATCAGTTTGCCCATACCTCTTGGCAACAAACCTTTTCTTCATGACAGCCTTCATCTCATACCAAGAAGAAATCTGTTGCTCCCCATATTGTCTCCTAGTATTAGTTGTCTGATACCACCAATCAAGTGCATATCCATATAAACCAGTAGATGCCAATTGAGCCTGCTTCTCTGCTGTGTACCCCTGACACTTGATAATTAAATCCATCTCCTTTTCCCAATCTAGGTATGTATCTGGATCAAAGTCTCCATAGAAGGGTGGAATCTGGATCTGTTTTTTTCTTCTTTGCAACTCCCTTGTTGCTTTGCGCTCAGCATTCTCTTCATGGTTTCTTTTTCTTTCAAAAGAATACATATGAGACTGCTGGATATGATAGATCACGTGATTTAGATTAAGAACAAATCCCCAAACCTTCAAGTGGCTCTGATACCACTTGGTACGGCCGTGGAATGGCTGTCTCTCCCTGGATCACTTGAAGGGGGCGTGGGTGGATGATCGATGATGAATATGGTCTTCTCCTCAGAGCTATGGGATGCTCTAAAGATGTTTCTTTCTGCTCCACAGACACAGGATCACCCTGCTTAGTGTATAGGATGGATCACAGAGATAATCCTTGCAAACAGAGAATCAAAGGCTCGATCTGTATCAAGGCTTGTGGATTGATGATAGATGATGAGGATGGTCTTCTCCTTCAAGCTGTGGAAGGCTATAAGGATGTTTTGCTGCTCCTGAGACACAGGTGCACCCTGCTTGATGTCTAGGATGGATCACAGAAGATCACTCTTCCTTAGTGATATAAAACACGTCCACCTAAGTGAACAAAGAGACAAAGTCTCCACAGAGACGAAAGGTTGAGCCAAAGCTTAATTTTATTGAATAATGGTTCATCCTTTACATGTAGGCTCGTGGTTACATAAATAAGAGAGAAGAAAACGAAATCCTAAGCCTAAAAAAACCCTAAACCAAAACCAAGTCGGTTTAGTGAAAACCATATCCTAATCCTATTGCTAATTGGTTTAAGATAACCAAACTTAATCCTAATTGGGTTACACTTAACTAAATCATAAATAAACTGTAAATAAACCATATTAGGCGTGCCTAATCTTCTTGGGCCTGTCATAATCCAAGCTGGCTTGTCTTTCCACTTTTTGGGCCGATAAAGGCCTTTTTCGAACAACTCTTGCTTAGGCTCGATCCATCTTGTTCCTGGTCCGACCAAGTGCCTCATTAAGCTCATTTTTATGATGAAAATGCTCTTGATAATCCAAATGCACCTCTGGTTCTTCAGCTTCCATTTCCAACTCATTTCACGGCAATATCGGTTTAACCAGTCCATTTCTCGATCATACCAGATCACCCATTTCATTTCCTCTCCAACCAGATTCCTTTCACCCATTTCCTGGTCAATTAGATTGCATACTAGTGTTCCATGCTGGTTCATAGTCATTCCTTTCTCTATAAAGGCCTCATCAAGATCCCTAGCCTTCTCTCGGTCCAATACCTCATGAATAAGGCCAATAAGCTCTCCAATAAGCCCATTAGGTCGTCCTGTGACCCATTGCCTTTCTGGTACATGGATGGGCTTCCAAAACTTGAGTTTTAAGCTGATCCAGGTCGCACCATTTATGGAGTCATGTCTCAACCGGAGAAGCTCCAAAACAGACCATCCAAGGAGAAGATGGAAAGGAGATAGTTGTGGTGGATGAAGGCAAATGGGCTCAGGAGGATCTCATGGTGCTTTCTCTCATCCAAAACTCTCTGGATCCAGCCATTTTGGAAGCTTATTCATACTGTGAAAGCTCAAAAGACTTATGGGAAACTCTCTACAAGGTTTATGGAAACATCTCTAACCTTACTCGAGTTTTTGAAGTAAAGAAGGCCATCAACTCTCTCAGCCAAGAAGATGTGGACTTTACGGTTCATTTTGGCAAGTTCAGGTCCCTTTGGGCTGAGTTGGAGATGCTCAGACCACACACAACTGAACCAGCAGCCCTGAATGAAAGGCGTGAGCAAGTGATGTGATCATGGACCGGATCTCTAAGGAGGACAAGGAGAGTCTAGATGAGCCACATGAAGCCACATTGCACCAACCACTTGGTGATGATGCTCTAGCCATTCCTGAAGGTTGTTGTTCTGAGTGAATAAAGAAGAGGATGAGAGCACTTAGTCTAAGGAATGAGATCAAGGAGGAGTTGGTGCAAAGTTGGGGCAAGTGTACGGACAGTACGGACTGTACGACCGACTGTACGGATCACTTGACCCAAAACCTCTTTTGCTCAACCAAAAGACATTTTGGTAATGTGCAAAATCAGGGCAAGTTGTACGGATGGTATGTGGCCGTACAGTTTATCACTTGTGCCCTAAGGAGTCCAAACGTGGAAGGCAAGGAAGTAAGAAGGTGAGGTAAATGCGTGGAAGGTTAAAAGGAAGGTTAACTTATGTTGGCTCGGTAAAGAAGGAGGATAAGGTTCCGGATAAGGAAGAGGAAGGCTCGACCTTGACAGCCTGTCTACGAGCTGGAAAGGAGAAAGGATCAAGTCAAGATGCCAAAGGCATCTAGCCTTCTCAGCCAAGTATTCAAATTAGGCGCGCCTACTCCCTAAGTGTGTCCACGTTAACCATTTGCTTACCATTCCTTTAATGACCGTTTATGGCTTAGATTAGGTCTCCCTCTCTCTATATATTGTAACACATACTCAGAATAATAAAGCAAGCAAACATTTTCAATGATACTCTCTCTCGTTCTCTCTCTCTCTCTCTTGTTCATCATGAACCCTAATCTCTAAAGCTCGGATTCTCTTCATTCTTCTCTTAGTCTCGCATTCTTATCTCTTCTACTCTAAAAATCACATGGTATCAGAGCCAGGTTACTCATATCCTGGTGTTTGAATCCTCTTTCTTTCACCTTCATTTCGTGTTCAAACTGTTCTTGAGAGATGGAAGGAAGCAAGATAGTGGTGACGGTTCCGGTTACACTTAAAGGTGGTGGAAACTACCTGTTGTGGTCTCGCCTAGTGAAGACTGCGGTTGGGAGCAAGGGTTTGTGGAGTCATGTGTCTGATGGAGCTCCAAAACCAGTTGCTGACAAGGACAAAGGCACAGAAGAATCGGCGCTTGCTGATCAACAGAAGTGGATTCAAGATGACATGATGGTTCTAACCATGATTCAAGGGTCTCTAGATGCATCTATCCTTGAAGCATACAGCTACTGTGAGACGCCAAAGGATCTATGGGAGACTCTCCAGAAGATCTATGGAAACACATCCAATCTGAGCCGGGTGTTTGAGCTAAAGAGGGCTATCAACACACTTGCGCAAGAAGAGATGGAGTTTACTAAACACTTGGGAAAGTTCAGGGCTTTATGGTCTGAACTAGAGATGCTCAGACCCAACACCACTGATCAAGATATTCTAATGGAGAGGCGTGAACAAGATCAGGTGTTTGGATTACTCTTGACTCTGAATCCAGCCTTCAATGATTTGATTAAACACATACTGAGATCCTCAAAGCTTCCAACCTTAGAGGAAGTGTGTGCTCAAATCCAGAAGGAGGAAGGGTCCTTGGGACTGTTTGGTGGTAAGGGGGAACTCTCTCTTGCTAACAAGGTAGAGGCTGTTCAAGCTAACAAAGCTATGTACAGACCAGATGAAAGGAGAAGTGGTGAGGATAGAAGGTTTGGAGGGAACTGTGATCATTGCAAGAAGCCGGGTCATAAGAGGAGTCAATGCTGGATACTCCATCCCCATCTCAAGCCTGTGATGTTCATGAAGGATAGAGATGCAAGAGCCCACCTCTCATCAGAAACAAGTGAAGCTGGTCCATCTGGAGCTAGTTCAACAATGCGTGAGGGTGAAGGAAAGGCCTTAGCTTCTCAACACACGCCAGTGAAGAGCATGGAGCATGAACTGGTCAGGAGATCAGACATTGATGCTCTAATCAAAGCTCTCAAGGAGAATGGTAATGTATCTGGTAACCCCTTAGGGTACTCCTATGCTGCATATAACATAATGAATATCCCTGATGAATCATATGTTGCATCTCAATGGCTTAAGAACCTTAGTCATTTAGAACATACTCTTGAAATGCCTAGTTCCCATACTGCTCATAGCACATGTAAACCTCTAATAGTTGATTCAGGAGCATCTCATCATATGATCAGTGACAATAGTCTTATAAAGAATATAGAACCTGCTCATGGTCATGTAATGATTGCAAATGGAGATAGAGTAGCCATAAAAGGAATAGGCACATTAAGACTGTTTGACAAGGATTCTAAAGCTTACTATATGCCTGAATTCACATCTAATCTTCTATCTGTTAAGAAATGCGTAACTGATTTACATTGCAATGTCATATTCAGTCCTAATGATGTGAAGTTTCAGGATATTGAGAGCCATAAGTTGATTGGAAAGGGAGTTGCAAGAGGAGACCTCTATATGTTGGAAGACACTGATCCCATTTCTAGTCTTTGTTACTCGTTTAGTTCTACTTCAGTATTGAATAAAAATGCATTATGGCATGCTAGATTAGGACATCCACATGTTAGAGCTCTAAGTTTAATGTTACCAGGTGTCATATATAAAAATAATGAATGTGAAGCATGTATTTTGGGCAAGCATTGTAAAACAGTCTTTCATAAATCCACTACTTTATATGAGAAATGCTTTGATCTTGTGCATTCTGATGTATGGACTGCCCCTTGTCTATCTAGGGAAAATTACAAGTACTTTGTAACATTCATTGATGAAAAATCGAAATACACCTGGATAACACTCATTCAAACTAAAGATAGGGTGCTTGATGCATTTAGAAATTTCCAGGCTTATGTAGCTAACCACTATAATGCCAAGATAAAGATTTTCAGGTCTGACAATGGTGGTGAGTACACAAGCTTGGCCTTCAAGCAACACCTATCTCAACATGGGATTCTTCATCAGACAAGCTGCCCTTACACACCCCAACAAAATGGAGTTGCTGAAAGGAAGAATAGACACCTTATGGAAGTTGCTAGATCCATCATGTTTCAGTCAAGTGTTCCAAAGAGGTTTTGGAGTGATGCTGTGATGACTGCGTGCTACCTAATCAATAGGATACCAACTAGGGTATTGGATGACAAGGCGCCATTTGAGGTGTTGAACAAGGAGAAGCCGGTATTACATCATATGAGAGTGTTTGGGTGCTTGTGCTTTGTGCTAGTACCAGGAGAAATGAGGAGCAAACTGGAACCAAGAAGCACAAGAGCAATGTTTATTGGCTACTCAACAACACAGAAGGGTTACAAATGCTTTGATCCAAAGACAAGAAGAGTTCTGGTGTCAAGGGATGTAAAGTTTGTGGAATCCAGAGGATACTATGAAGAGAAGAGCTGGGATGATTTGAAGGATCTATCTCAAGCATCTGATAAGGCAACTAGCCTCCGGATCATTCTTGAAGGTCTTGGGATTAATATGACCCAGGATCAGATAAAGCAAGGAGTGCCTAACACTCATGAAGCTGAAGATCAAACCAACCATGATCATGAAGGGGGAAATGGACCTGAGGTTGAACCTCTCATGCTTAGGACCTCTCCTTTCTTCCTGTTTACCAGACGCCACCTTCTGGAAGATAGTGAGAGACTCCATCTTGAAAAGAACATCAGATTTGCTTGTACAGATTTTGTTTGGAGTTTTGCTTGCCAAACAGCTCCAAAACATTTTGCTTCCAAGAGATCTCTTCAGAATGGACAGTGATGTGATCATGGACCGGATCACTAAGGAAGACAATGGGGAGAGTTTAGATGAGCAACATGAAGCCACAATGCATCAACCATTTGATGAAGATGCTCTAACCATTCATGAAGGTCCCATGACTCGTTCCAGAGTCAAGAAGCTTAAGGAGAATGTTGTTGGATTACTCACTTCACATCCACAACAAGAAGGTCTTGGACAAGGTTTGATCCGAGATGTCTTGATCACCATTCAAGCCATCTCTACACCAAACTGAGGTAGTGTCTAGGCAGACATGGAGTGCGTGCTCTTTTCCTTGCTTTTGGTTTTGTCCCACGAGGTTTTCTAGAAGGAAGGTTTTTAACGAGGCCACAACATGTCTACAAATCACCTAAGTGCTACACTCGGTCCAAGACTAATAGAAGTGCATTTTTATTTCATTTAACTTATAAACTATAGTTTTGCTTTCTTTCCTTTTTTGGTTCTTGGTCGAAAACCCTAGAGGCATGTCTCTGGTTTTCTTATTTAAAGGGTGCCTTATGCCCTATTGTACTCATCCAATCTTTTCTATACAAGTTTATTCATCTTTGCGGCTCTCTCTCTCTCTAAAAGAAGTGTGCCGAGTTCTGGTGTGTCATATCCAGAGTTAAGGGTGCTTAGTTTGGTGTGTAATATCCAAACCATTCATCTAGGAGTATCAAGAGTTCATTCATCCCTCTTGTGTCACCATCCGATCCACACGCCTTGAAGGACTTGAGTCTTTTGATTCGTTCTTGCAAGGATTATCCATTCCCATCAACCAAAGAGCATCCTAGGGACGCATCAAGTGGTATCAGAGCAACTTTGGTTGGGAAGTACTCGCTATCCCTTCTTGTTTCTTTGTGTTTGTCATTCGCATAACTAGAAAAGAAGTGCTCGCTTTCTCTCTTTGCTTTTGTTTCTTGCTTGCTTTTGTTTCTTGCATCTGTGTAGCATCCATAACATCTTGAATAAGCATTAGACTACTTTGTTTAGGGCTGCTCGAGATTCATAATAGGTTAGACAAGCATTCTTAGACTTTCCTTTTTTGGGTTTTTCGGAAGCCCTAGAGAGAGAGTAACCCTAGCCGCATGCATCTTCTTTGTCGATCACCTTGTTCTTGTGTCTAAGTTGTTTATCACCTAGAACACGAGTAAAAGAAGCTTATTAGGTTGCTAGGAAAGCTTAGAAGAGTTTAGGAAAAAGATTAGAAGCTATTCCATTTTGCTTGCAATCGATTTCCTTTTTAAGCCGATTTCCTTTTCACTAGTTGTCTTGCGAGAGAAGCTTGTTTGTTTTTCCTTTTTACTTGTTTGTCTTTTCCTTTTTGCTTGTCTTCTTCCCTAGAACTCTTTACTGGTTGTCTTGTTTGTTTATAAGCAGGTACAATGGTGTCCGAGTCTGAGGAAGAGGCTGAACTCGTCAGGAGAAACAAACTCCTCATGGAAGCTATGACCGAGCAACTCAATCAAAACATGATTGCAACCATGACCGAGATGATGAGGACCAACCTCAGTGACATCAGAAGAGAGTTAAGAGAAGACATAAGGAGAGCCACTAGTCACTTACCAAACCAAGAGACTAGGAGAGAAGAGAGACCACAAGCCGCACACCAAGCAAATCGCCAAACCACTCGCCAAGAGCATGATGGTTATGAGGAGACTGATGACGAGTATGATCACCTCAGCTCATCCTCAAGAAGACCTAGACGTGCCCATGAGAGAAGAGTGAATCAAGGTGATGATCTTGCTGGTTTAAAGATCAAAATACCCCCATTCCATGGCAAGGCTGATCCGGATGCATACCTTGAGTGGGAGAAGAAGATTGAGCTAGTCTTCCAGTGCAAGCAATACACCAACCACAAGAAGATTCAAATTGCTGCCACTGAATTCTATGACTATGCTTTGAGTTGGTGGGATCAATACCTCACAACTCGTAGAAGGAATGGAGAGGAACCGGTTGAAACTTGGACAGAGATGAAGTCAATCATGCGCAAGAGGTTTGTTCCAAGCCATTACCTTAGAGACTTGCACCACCGGCTGAGGAAGCTTACACAAGGTTCAAGATCAGTGGAGGAGTATTACCAAGAGATGGAGTTGCTTATGTTAAGGGCCAACATATCAGAGGATAGAGAAGCAACCATGTCAAGGTTCCTTTGTGGTCTAAACCGAGAGATACAAGACAATGTTGAGATGCAACATTATGTGGAGCTTGAAGAGATGCTACACAAGGCCATTCTTGTTGAGCAACAACTCAAGAGGAGGGGACACTCACGCAACCAGTATGGCTCTAACCGGTTACACCACAACAAGGAAGAGAAGACACCTTATGCTAAGGAGTCTAAACCATTCCAGAAGGACAACAAGTCCTATCCAAGAGAAGAGGCCAAACCCAAACCAATCAGTGCTCTTGACAAGGGCAAAGGCAAGGTTGAGGCATCTAGTTCCAGAGCTCGTGATGTCAAGTGCTTCAAGTGCCAAGGAAGAGGGCACTATGCCAATGAGTGTACCAACAAGAGAGTCATGTTCTTGCGAGAAGATGGAGAGTACACCTCAGGAGAAGACAACACCGAGTCTGACCAAGAAGACACTGAGGAAGAGCTTGAAGAAGGACCAGTCCAGGGGAAGCTTTTAGTGGCAAGAAGACTTCTAAGCTTGCAAAACAAGGCTGAGGAGCTAGAGCAGCGAGAGAACCTCTTCTACACCCGGTGCTTGGTCCAAGGAAAAGTGTGCAGCCTCATTGTAGATGGAGGAAGTTGTGTGAATGCTGCGAGTGAGACAATGGTCCAGAAGTTGGGATTGAAGGTTCAAAAGCATCCCAAGCCTTACCGGTTGCAATGGCTGAATGAAGAAGGCACCATGAAGGTCTCAAGTCAAGTTCTTATTCCCTTATCTATTGGGAGATATGAAGATGAAGTCTTGTGTGATGTGTTGCCAATGCAAGCTGGTCACATACTTCTTGGAAGACCATGGCAATCTGATAGACGTGTGATCCATGATGGCTTCACCAACAAGCATTCCTTTCTGTTCAAGGGCAAGAAGACTACTCTGGTTCCCTTGACACCCAAGGAAGTGCAACAAGATCAGGTTCAACTCCAAAAGAAGAAGGAGATTGATCTCAAACCGGCTGGAACTAAGCAGCCAAACTTCTATGCAAACATGGGTGATATCAAAAGAACTCTCAATTCTAAACACTCAGCTATATTACTTGTGTTTAAAGAAACTCTATTGAACTTAACTGATCCTACACCGGTGTATCCGAGTGAGATGGTTTCTCTTTTACAGGAGTTCCAAGATGTGTTTCCAGAGGACAATCCCATTGGTTTACCACCATTGAGAGGGATTGAGCACCAGATAGACTTTGTGCCAGGATCAACACTTCCAAACCGTCCAGCATATAGAAGCAATCCGGTTGAGACCAAGGAGTTGCAAAGACAAGTGGAAGAACTCATGGAGAAGGGCTATATCCGAGAGAGTTTGAGCCCATGTGCTGTGCCAGTGCTCCTAGTGCCCAAGAAGGATGGTACATGGCGTATGTGTGTTGATTGTAGATCAATCAACAACATCACAGTGAAGTATCGCCACCCTATCCCTAGACTAGATGATATGCTTGATGAATTACATGGTTCTTGCATCTTCTCTAAGATAGATTTAAAAAGTGGTTATCATCAGATTAGGATGAAAGAAGGAGATGAATGGAAAACTGCATTTAAAACTAAGCATGGATTATATGAGTGGTTAGTTATGCCATTTGGATTAACCAATGCACCTAGTACATTCATGAGGTTAATGAATCATGTGCTTAGATCATTCATAGGCATTTCTGTTGTAGTATACTTTGATGACATCTTAGTATATAGCAAGAACTTAGAAGAGCATTTAGATCATCTTAAGGCTGTCTTGAGTGTTCTAAGAGATGAGAAGCTTTATGCCAACCTAAAGAAGTGCACCTTTTGCACAGATAACTTGGTTTTCCTAGGCTTTGTTGTGAGTGCAGATGGAGTTAAGGTTGATGAAGAGAAGATCAAGGCAATCAAGGAATGGCCGAGTCCAACCTCAGTAGGAGAAGTGAGGAGCTTCCATGGACTTGCCGGCTTCTATAGGAGATTTGTCAAGGACTTTAGCACCATTGCAGCTCCCTTAACTGAAGTTATCAAGAAGGATGTTGGTTTCAAGTGGGGAGAAGCACAAGAGAAGGCTTTCCAGAGCCTAAAAGAGAAGCTTACTCAATCACCTCTTCTTATGCTTCCTGACTTTTCTAAAACCTTTGAAATAGAATGTGATGCATCAGGAATTGGTATTGGTGCCGTGTTGATGCAGGATAGGAAACCCATTGCATACTTCAGTGAGAAGCTTGGAGGAGCCACACTCAACTATGCAACATATGACAAAGAGCTTTATGCCTTGGTGAGGGCATTACAAACGTGGCAACATTACTTGTGGCCCAAAGAGTTTGTCATCCACACTGATCATGAGTCCCTCAAGTATCTAAAAGGGCAGAGTAAGCTTAGCAAGAGACACGCAAGGTGGGTTGAATTCATTGAGACCTTCCCATACGTGATCAAGTATAAACAAGGTAAGGAGAATGTAGTTGCTGATGCACTATCTCGGAGGTATGTTCTCTTGACAACTTTAGATGCTAAGTTACTTGGGTTTGAGCAGATAAAAGATATGTATGATACTGACCATGACTTCAAGGAAGCTTATGCTTCATGTGCTAAGTTTGCCTCAGGGCATTACTTTAGAAAGGATGATTACTTATTCTTTGACAATAGATTGTGTGTGCCTAATTGCTCTTTGAGAGATCTTTTTGTCAGGGAATCCCATGGGGGCAGTCTAATGGGACACTTTGGGATTGCCAAGACTCTAAAAGTTTTACAGGATCACTTCTATTGGCCGCATATGAAGAGAGATGTGGAGAGGATATGTGGAAGGTGTGCTACTTGCAAGCATGCCAAGTCCCAAGTTCAAAACCAGGGTTTGTATACTCCTTTACCTATTCCACACCATCCCTGGAATGACATTTCTATGGATTTCATTGTTGGTTTGCCTAGAACTAGGACTGGAAAGGACTCTATCTTTGTTGTAGTTGATAGGTTCTCTAAGATGGCACATTTCATAGCATGTCATAAGACTGATGATGCATTGCATATAGCTAACTTGTTCTTTAAGGAGGTTGTACGTTTGCATGGCATGCCTAGAACCATAGTTTCTGATAGGGACACTAAGTTTCTTAGTTACTTTTGGAAGACACTTTGGTCTAAGTTAGGCACTAAGCTTTTGTTCTCTACTACATGTCATCCACAAACTGATGGGCAAACTGAGGTAGTTAATAGGACATTAGGAACACTCCTGCGTGCATTCATTAGAAAGAACTTAAGAACATGGGAGGAATACTTGCCACATTGTGAATTTGCATACAATCATGCTATGCATTCTGCTTCTAAGTATTCTCCATTTGAAATTGTTTATGGGTTCAATCCCACCTCTCCTTTGGATCTAATGCCTTTACCTGAGTGTGAAAGGACAAGTCTAGATGGCAAGAAGAAAGCCGAGTTGGTTCAACAGATTCATGAGAAGGCTAGACTAAACATTGAGCAGAAGACCAAGCTGTATGAGAAGCAAGCAAACAAGGGGAGACGTGTGAGAACCTTTGAAGTTGGTGACCAAGTTTGGTTGCACCTAAGGAAGGATAGGTTCCCCAACGAGAGGAAGTCCAAACTGATGCCAAGGGTTGATGGACCCTTTGAGATCATCCACAAGATCAATGACAATGCCTACAAGCTTGATCTCCAAGGTAAGTACGATGTATCAAATAGCTTCAATGTCACTGATTTGGCTCCTTTTGTTGTAGATGGACCTGATTTGAGGACAAATCCTTTTCAAGAGGGAGGGGATGATGTGATCATGGACCGGATCACTAAGGAAGACAATGGGGAGAGTTTAGATGAGCAACATGAAGCCACAATGCATCAACCATTTGATGAAGATGCTCTAACCATTCATGAAGGTCCCATGACTCGTTCCAGAGTCAAGAAGCTTAAGGAGAATGTTGTTGGATTACTCACTTCACATCCACAACAAGAAGGTCTTGGACAAGGTTTGATCCGAGATGTCTTGATCACCATTCAAGCCATCTCTACACCAAACTGAGGTAGTGTCTAGGCAGACATGGAGTGCGTGCTCTTTTCCTTGCTTTTGGTTTTGTCCCACGAGGTTTTCTAGAAGGAAGGTTTTTAACGAGGCCACAACATGTCTACAAATCACCTAAGTGCTACACTCGGTCCAAGACTAATAGAAGTGCATTTTTATTTCATTTAACTTATAAACTATAGTTTTGCTTTCTTTCCTTTTTTGGTTCTTGGTCGAAAACCCTAGAGGCATGTCTCTGGTTTTCTTATTTAAAGGGTGCCTTATGCCCTATTGTACTCATCCAATCTTTTCTATACAAGTTTATTCATCTTTGCGGCTCTCTCTCTCTCTAAAAGAAGTGTGCCGAGTTCTGGTGTGTCATATCCAGAGTTAAGGGTGCTTAGTTTGGTGTGTAATATCCAAACCATTCATCTAGGAGTATCAAGAGTTCATTCATCCCTCTTGTGTCACCATCCGATCCACACGCCTTGAAGGACTTGAGTCTTTTGATTCGTTCTTGCAAGGATTATCCATTCCCATCAACCAAAGAGCATCCTAGGGACGCATCAGTCTCTGTACACGCCATTGTTGCAGTCTTCTTCCTCTTGAAGAGACTGAACAGCCAACTAGACAGAAACTTCTCCAATTGTTTTAAAACAGCCATGAGGTTGAGCTTGTGCTTGATTTGCGGAAGCTTTGAGTTTCAGGAGCTTGGGTGCTCTGATACCATGTGAGAATAGAAAGATTAGGGTGTGTGAATGGTGTTTAGAACAGAGTGTGGTCGAAATTAAAGAGAAAAGAATTAAGAGAGTATGTGAGAATCAAAGAGACTGCAATGGAGAATAAGAGAGATTTAGGAGGAGTATAAGAGATTGCTGTGAGAAATTTCGTGTAACCAGAGAATAGAGAGAATAATGAGACCAGAGAATGGTGAAGAAGAAAGGGGAACTCCCCACTTTCAGCTTAGAGGTTTCAGAATACACATGGAGTGGCTTTATAGCCAGATTACAACTTGCAACATATTAAACTATTGTTAAAGTACAGATTTACTAAACTAATATTATTGTAGGGTTTCTGATGCTGCCAAGAGGATGCAGCCAAGGTGAATCTCGACCAGAGGGAGTGAGAGTGACAGGAGAGAGAGATGGGCACGGTTTGGTTGAGAGAAAGTGACAGCCGGCTCATCCTCTTATGCACATGTGACTTTTATTCTAATTAATTCCCAACTTGCCTAAGCTGTCTCCAACGGTCTGATCTCTATTTTAAACTTCAAATCTGCCTCAGAAAACTCAGCTGGACGAGTTCCCCACTTGCCTATGTAGTTGATGCATGTAGTTGATGCATGTAGTCGACTATATCAGCTCGTATGTAGTTGAGGCATGTAGTTGACTATATCAGCTCACATGTAGTTGACTATATCAGCTCACATGTAGTTGAGGCATGTAGTCAACTATGTCACATGCCTATGTACACAGATGTTCTTCTCTTCTCTTGATGTCAATATTTTGCCTCCATCTCATCTCTCTCTTTTGTTCATTTTCATCTCTTCAAGTTAACAATAAGATCAGACACTTCAGCTCCCAAAGCTTGTTGTATTTCCTCTCGTTTCAATTGATCGGCCATGCTATCTTCTTGACTCAGAATAACCAGTTCTGCTGCAATCTCTGGATCCTTCTCTGCTGGTGCCTTGTTATAACAACTCAGCTCATCAGCTACTGAGGTCGGTCGTGGTCTTAGCCTCTTTTGTTGGCTTTGTAAAGCTGCTTTGCATTGGTGTTGTATTTCATTCTTGAGACAAGTCTGAAACTGTGGGCTGTCCAAATCAAGTTGTGCAGCAGATTTCTGAAAACTTCTTGGTGCATCACGCCTGCAAAAGGTCCTTGGCTCCTCTCTGGCTGACCTAGGTCGTGCTCTAGATGAACTAGAAGTACTAGGCAACCACTCCAAATCACGTTGACCATAGCTTTTGGACACAAACCTTTTCTTCATTAGGGTTTTTTATCTCAAACCATGAAGCAACTTGTGGTTCTCCATTGAATCTCCTAATCTTAGCAAGTTGATTCCACCATGTGAGTGCATATCCACAGAAACCAGTGACTGCTAGATGTACCTCTTTTTTTCAGTGTAGTATTTGTAGCCAAAAATAAACTCCATCTTCTTTTCCCAGTCAAGGTATGCATCTGTATCAATTTTTCCATAGAAAGATGGGATTGTGAACTTCTCTTCATATCCAGACATAGAAGACCTCTATGTAACTGATAGATTTCGTGCTCCTTGGTTAAAGCTTCAAAACCCTAACCTTTCAAGTGGCTCTGATACCACTTGGTACGGCCGTGGAATGGCTGTCTCTCCCTGGATCACTTGAAGGGGGTGTGGGTGGATGATAGATGATGGTGATGGACTTTACCTTAGAGCTATGGACTGCTCAAAGGTTGTTTTGCTGCTCCTGAGAACAGGATAACCCTGCTTAGTGTCTAGGATGGATCACAGAAGATTAACTCTCCCTTAGTGTGATATAGAACACGTTCACCACTTGTGAACAAAGGAGACAGTGTCGTCTCAAGATTGATTTGCACCAAAAAGAAGTTTTATTGATAATTGAATGGTTGCTTGCTACATGGACGTGGTGCTGTTGCTTTAAAACATAAAACAGAAAACCCTAAGCCTAAACTAATGTGGTTTAGGTTAACCAAAACCATATCCTATTGCTAATTGGTTTAAAACACCAAACCAACTCCTAATGGGTTTATAAAAATAATAAAACCAAATACAATTAAAATAGACCATATTGGTCGTGCCTAATCTTCTTGGGCCAACATAAACCAAGCTGGCTTGTCCTTCCACTTTTTGGGCCGATAAAGGCCTTTTTCGAACAACTCTTTCTTGGGCTTGATCCATCTTGTTCCAGGTCCGACCAAGTTGCTCCTTGTGCTCATTTGGATGATAAAGATCCTCCTCATGTTCCATTTCAACCTCTGGTTCCTCATCTTCCATTTCCAACTCATTTCTTGGCCATGTCGGTTTGACCAGTCTATTTCTTGATCACACTGAATTTCCCCAATCCATTTCCTGTCCAACTAGCCTCCTCCCCATCCATTTCCTTGTCAATGAAGGTTCTCACTGGTCGTCCATCGCTTCTCCAAAGTCAGTCCATACTTGGTTAGACTGCATCAAGGCCCATAGCGTTTTCTCGGTCCAATACTTCATGAATTAGGCTAATAAGCTCTCCAACAAGCCATTTAGGCCGTGCCATGATCCATTGCCTAGATCCTTCCTGAGTTGACTTCATGTTCTTGAGAATGAAGCTGATCAGGGTCGCACCAATGAGTGTA
>CAJHQQ010004690.1:0-22500 GCA_905132885.1 Moricandia moricandioides | reverse complement strand
ATTTGTTGCCAAATAAATTCCCTTATTAAATTCTGACCATATCTATTCCTTCATCATGTGAATATGGTATTTATTGGAAAACAGTTGACATTGATATTATATTTAATGTTATCTTCTTTTACATTGCACCTCTATTTATTATGTTTTTGTTTGTAAGTTTAACATCATACATATACCTTATTTTACCACCTTAGATATATAATTATATACTATATATTCGTGGCTAGGTTATAAATTTGTGTGTTTCTTTTTGTAAATTTAACATATATAGAACAACCTTACTTTATCAAGTCCATTTTGCTATGATGTCGAAAGAAGCTGTTATTTGGTTGTTATACATAACCAAGCAAATACCATCTTATTATTCATTCTGATAAGTATAAAAACCAAAAGAGAGACAATGGAAAACATAATCAAATTTTCAAAAAAAACAAATACAAATGATTGCTTAAACGCTTCCCACTTTACGTGCATAATGGACTTCAACTTTCTTCCAGCGGTTTTGATTACATCGCCACTTATAATACTGAATCCTCTTCGGGATCATAATCATGAAATATCAGATTATGTGGCTGCATTAATAAGTAAATATTTGGTTAGAATATACACTGCGCATAAATAGTTTTGAGTTATATGTTAAAAACAAATATATTACATGTGGATAAAAGTGTTGGATTATGTCTGCATCGTCAACAACATAATCAACAACATATGCTGAATTTTGTTCGTTTGACCATAAGATCCGATAGTAATCATGAATAGAACTTCACTCCCAAGTAAATCAGTTAGAGATTGAGGTAGAAAATGTGGATTTTCCTGTAAAAAATATTTAAAATTTACGATCTACGATATAGAAATAATATTGTCTTAAATCAGTCAAATAAAAAGTTAGGAAATACCTCAGCAGGATCTTGGAATAAATCAAACGCAGGTCTCCTAATTAGCTTCTCCGCAATATTGGTGAAAAGCAAAAACTTGGCTTCAACTTTTGATGCATCACTAACATGTACAACCAAGTAGTAACTAATGGTATATATAGGTAACTTTTGTTCAAAACATTTGTTTGTAATATATATATAGGTGACTCACTTTACAAACCATAAAAAAAAGTGTATTGCCTAGATACATTGTTACTTTACTCCTAGTGTTCTTTGATAAAACTAAAGATGTAAGGATTTTGAGGATACTAATGAGCAAAAGAGAAAAGAGAATATACAACGAACCTGTCCAACACGTAGTGCAGAAAGGATGGCCACAAGAAACTGAAGCAATTTTCTCAGGAGGGAATGAATCAAAACAGATTCCACATGTAAGCTAAACAGCAGATCATGTTTCAGTAAGACATGAATTATCAAGCAAGAGATATTCAAAAAACCACTTCATATTCTACAATTCAAAGGACATACTTCAGTGTCATGAGAAGGTGGAACAACAGGTCTCTCCAATATGCCCACAGTATTTCGGACTCTCTCTTCATCCGCAAACCATTCAACATGAACTTTACCAACACTCCTGAAATGAGAAGTTTCTCATTACATCAGGAAGCTAAGATAAAAGTATGACATGGATATACATTCTAGAATAAAAAATACAGATTATTTGATATTATGCCCAGAAACGATAGTGGCAATATGAAACAGCAAATGTGAAAGGCGTTTACCAGTGATAGTAACGAAGTAGAATACTGGCTTGGACTTCAGTTATTGAGAGGACGACAGAAACTCGATCAATAGCATCCTTCTGGTGCCTGAGAATATCTTCTTCCCTCAAAACGCAAAAGTTTTTGTGGAAGGAAACCATTATTACAACAATCATGGGTCAAGAATACAAGTAAATGACCTTAACAACACCACTCGTATACATACAAGTTAAAGCCAACTAAGTAGTTAACAATGAAGTTATAGAGAGACTTAAAAGCTAGAGCCTGGCAAGGAAGGCGACAAACAACTTAACAATGACCACAAGTCTCATAATTGCAAAGCCAACTTTATTGAGTGAAGTAATCAACGAAACGTTACTACAAACTTTTTGCTAACTCAATTAAACTACACTCCAAAGTAAAAAAAAATAAAACTGAGAAAAGTTTCTAAAAATTGGCAGGAAAAAAAGTTGTAAAAGGAAAGAGGGAAGAAGTAACAGAACAACCTGAGAGAGATGGGAGGCGGAATCGTCAGCGTCTTCCTCAACAAAGCCGTAATCAGGTTCACCATCACTATCCTTGTAATCATCGCTATAGAAATCATCCTCCCCTGAATACATATCCAGCATCTCCTCGTCCGAATCCATGATACAGAGATAGAAACCCAAATGATTAAAGAAGACACTCTTCCCCACACTCTTCCCCCGGTCACCTAGACATAATGAGTCACCTATATATATATTACAAAGAAATATTTTTTTTTAAGGAAAATAATTATTACATTAGTCATGTAATAATTCTTGCGCAAGTTATATATTTGTAATTAGGAAACTAATTATTACATGAATCATGTAATAATTCTTGCGCAAGTAATATATTTGTTATAAGGAAACTAATTATTACATGTATTAAATAATATTCTTGCGCAAGTAATATATTTGTTATAAGGAAACAAATTAATATTGTATACTAACTAATATTCATGCGTAATTAATTAATTTGTTATAGGCCAACTTATTATTACATGTATTAATTAGTATTAGTTATAAGGAAACTAATAACAAATAATTAATAACGAACCAAAAAATCTACAAATTTTCTCGACAATTACGGTTGTTTCCCTTAAATCTGTCTTATTTAATGTGTATTCAATGCATTAAAAAGAGAAATCATCGGAAAAGGATTAATTTTAAACCGAGAATACAATATAAGGTAAGTATTTATAGTTCTTTCCATTTAAGTTGTGTCGATGAGAAAAATAAATTAAAAATGAATTTCTAAAAAATCAACCAATAGAATCACGTTATTTCGGCTGAGAAGGGCTTGTATGAGCGACACGTGTCAAATGTACTTCTCATTTAATATATAGGAGGGATTGGTTAGGACTATTAAAACCAAAATACAAACTCGGATGTTTGTAAATAAATTACCCAAGAGGCGAAACCGCCAGCGTTGGTCGTGTTTAGGTCAACTATTTGGCTAAATTGAAGTGATTGGCAAGAGTTCATGATAGGGGGATTTAGCAAAATATTAATCAAATATGCGGTTTATGGGCAATATAATATTATATATATAATCGACAAGTGTGATGAGCAAGATTCAAAATATAATACTAGCTTTATATATGACATTAATAATTCAATTTTTTCGTAGAAGAGTAGCAACCGTGACCTAATGAATTAGGTTTAATTAGGACCTAATATAAAGAACTCACTCTATCCATTTCTTTTTAGTCATAACCTATCAGCGCAGAAACCGTAAGCAAAACTTCACTCAGTTATTCTATAATGGTTGTATAACAACTTGTTGTGATCTGATTTGGAAAACGCAATCAAGCTAGTGTTGGAAGATTAGGAAAAACATACCGTTTGTGGAAGCAGTATTAACTGCTGCTAGTGAACTAACGATTGAGATGGTTCTGATCGACTCCGGCGTAGGCATCCTTTACTCTTCACATTAATAAACTTGTGTATGCTTTATCTAATTTTTGACAGTTTTATTGTTTTTTTGTAGGGTATTAAGATTAACGTTTCTGTGAAAAAAGATTTGATAAATCAGTTTGATTCATTCCTTTCACAATGAAGCATACAATTTGTATTTTGAGTTTTATATAATATCACTAGAATACTAACCTCAACCAAATGTGTTGCTTGTACTTGAATTGTTATGCATTCGCAAAAACTTCCTTTATTGTAATAGTTTTGTCGATTAACAGTTTATGTCCTCTAGATGCTGTCTTGAGTGAATGGAATCAAAGCTTCCTTACTACCAATCCGTGTACATGAAAGACAAGGAATTCATAAATATGTTAAGAGAACAAATTAATATTTTAAGGCGATAGTTTTGAAAGTAATTTTAAACAATATTTTGGGATATAAGGTTAATTACTAACCTACAATAGTGCATGTCTCGAAGCAATACCAAACTCAAAATATACTTCCAGCCACCTCCGGTCATAGTTGCTTACTTTTACATAAAATTGACTTGAGCAAATCGGAGATTTTTTACTTTTTATCTTACGACGACTTTAGCAAACAAATCAAAGGGATTTATTCGCGTTGTCAAATTGAGTTGAAGAAATTGCAACCGACAACATAAATTTTGAAGGCTAATAAAACAAAAATAAAATATAGATTACAAAATGATAGAAAGATTGATTCAAATAAATATTGGGAAGAAATCAGAAGAGGCGAATCGCAAAAATCAAATGTCTTAATCTGGGTTTCGTTAAACAGATCGTTTCGACTCATGCAAATATGAAGAAACGACAATTCGTCTTTGACACACTGAAATGACATTCATACTTTTGGTTTTCTTTTTCAACTAAGCTTTCAACTTAAGTTGATTTAAGTTTACGTTTTGGGAAGGTACTAGGCTGATGGGTAGGGGTGTCAAAATGAGTTAAAACTCATAAGTTGGCTCAGCTCAGCTCAAATTTTCACGAGTACGATCTCTATTTTTTAGGTTTATTTAATAAATGAGTTTATTGATCGAGTTAAGATTAGATTACGAGTTATATGAACGAGCTTTAATGAACACGAGCCAATTCATGAGCTTAATCATGAGTTAAATTTTTCACAAACTTTGTTGATCCTATATAACTTTTTAGAAGAAAGAAATAAAAATGATCTAACTCATCTATATAAACTCTCGTTACCCTATCAGATTTTTCACAAACTTTGTTGATCCTAAATTTATAAAAAAATTATTTTATTTTTATGATTTAGACAGATGAAGACTTTGAAGATGAATTATCTCAAGACTCTCACGAGGAATATGGATTTTGGATCATTGGTTTAGCTTAATTCATTTTTTCACTGTTGGTTTTATTTAATATTTAATATTTTGGATTTTTAAATATTTAAATTTTAAATAATATTATATAAGTTATTTAAATTTTTTATATTTTTTTAATATTAGATTATGAGTTAGCTCATTTAATTCATGATCTAGAAGATATGAGTTCGAGTTTATATATTAAAGCTCATATTATAAATAAGCTGAGCTGAGTTTGCTCATGAAAGAGCCGAGCTCACTGTGAGCTGAGCAAGCTAGCTCATTTTGACACCCCTACTGATGGGCTTAGAGAATAAAAAACTAAATCTAAGCGGTTGTAAATTTTTTAACCAATCCCGTGTTACGAACATGTTGAAAACTCCAACATATAAAGTTTAATATTTTTACGAAGCCCATGTGATGGCATATATAAAAACTATATGAATTGTGTGCATATATAACATTATATGAATTTTGGTGGTTAAAAAGCACATCATACCTCTTTATACTTTCATATATATTGTATAATGGTAAAAATATGTAATATATAGTTTCAGTTATATATATATATATATATATATATTGTATAATGTTAAAAATATGTATTACATTTGTCTTAATAATTTTTTTCTTCAATTATTATTATATTTAATTTGATTTATGCATTTAGAAGTTATAATATGAAACGATTGGTTCGACATCATGATTGTCAAAAATTCATATAATATGAAACCAAACAAATAATAATAATTTTTAGTTTATCACCGAAAAAACCCTCAAGCATTTAGCCGAAGAAACCAAAATAATTATGAATTTAGAATCGTAGTTATATTTTAGGAGATTAAAAACCAAAAATACCAACCTAAAACCAAAATGATATTGATAGTAAACAGAGCTAATATCTTCTTATCTTAAAAATAACAAAGTTAATAATCCCATCCTACGCAAGGAGCGGATTAGTATATAGTATGATATATAAAGTATTAGCTGTTTAATGTAATTTATTTTAAAATAAATTATAATTCAAAAAAAAAGATAAAGGGTTTAAATGGATTCTGTGGATTAATACATGCGGTGTGAAATTAAAGTATATTTGGTAATACAAGCGGTGTGAAATTAAAGTGCGGAACGTTTTAACTTGGGTTCATTAATTTTGTGGGATAAACACAGTTTTGGTAAAAGTTAACGGTGCAGAATTAAGTTGATTGGTGAAAATATATAATTTGCAGTATTGAACAATTAAACAAAATTTAAATAATGTTAAACATACAGTTTTTTGAAAAAATACCATTTTGAAAGTTAAGTACTATTTTGAAAAAATACACATTATCAAAAATATATTTGGGTTTATACTTTAGTGATTATTATTTAGGATTTAGTGTTAAAGGGATGAGGTTGAGTTTCTAAATTTTTTTATAAATATTTAGAAAAATTAATTAAGTCTATTTTCATCAAAATGTTAAGATATTTTTTTAAAAAATTATCATTCATTAAAGATAAATTTGCAAAATGGTATCAAACTTGTAGTAGAATTGCATTTTCCCCAATTTTTTCCCAAAAATTTTATCATTTTGTTCATTTTAATTAATACATAAAAACAAATGTAATTGAGTATTTGAATAACTTATTCATTGTTTAGATTAGGCATAAGGCAAATTTTCTAGTTTCGAATATAACCCAATCTGACATAGATATCAGAATGGTACATGATTTCCTATATTCGAAAAACCAATTATGAACCCAAACTGAATCCAAAAGTTATGGGTATCCAAACATATGAATTGCTTTTTTCCTTTTTATTAACTTTAATTATTCTGGTTTTGGTTTTTATGTTGGGTTGGGGTCGAGTGTTTTCGAGTTTGAGTCTTTCGGTTCCTAGACAATTGGACCCAGTAGGTACTTATAATTTTTTTGGTTTGGGTACAAATCAGTTCTTCTTGGATTCGGGTCTATAGTTAAAATACTTGAGAAATTCTCGTTATTTTTCGGGTTCATATCGGGAAGGGTTTGAGTATTTAGAATATGAAAATGAAACGAAATACCCAACCCATCAAATTTAGTCAAAAGATGTCATATATATATCTAATTTTACAAAATAACTTAAAATAAAATATTTTTTAATTCTAAATTTTACATTTAAAGGTTCATATTACTTGAAAATGCTTAATAATAATAAATATTGTTAACAAAAAAAATACTTCAGGTACAAACCGCAACGTAAATGAAGTTACGATGCCGGATGCCCCCTTGGTCCAGTGGTTTGACTAAGGGTTCATTAATGCTTCTACACCACGAGGTCTATGTTTCAGTTCCTGGAAAATGCAGAATTATGCGAATTAAAGGAGAAAAGACTTACAAGATATTTGGAGCATGGCGCAAGGAGTCGTTAAGCGTGAATCACATAGGGTGGCTCAGATGATGCAATCAGGCGTGAATCCTCATATGATACGTAGAATTCTCAGCTGTAGAATCGTTTGTAATATTTTTCATTGTTATAATAGCATAATTATCCAGCGTTAAAAAAATGAAGTTACAATGCAACAAGTGCGTTTTCCAAATTTATTGGACAAACAAAAAACTTTAGAAAAAAGTTAGATAAGTGCGTTTTTTGCTAGGTGACACTTTAACAATTTAGCTAATAGCCTTTTCGTTTCAAAATAGGTGATATTTAAGAAAGTTTCTATATTTTAAAATAGATGATGTTTTCAAATTTAAATGTAACTTTTAATTTTATAAAAAACTGTCTAACAAATCATTTATTATAGTCTATTTTATAATTTGTTGAATAATTTATAATTAATGTTTTAAGAATACTTTAAAATAAAAGACAAAATTTTTAATTCTTGTGTAATATCTTAAAATATCAAATATATATATATATCATTTAAAATACGCACCGCACCTCTGTCCCCAATCACTACCAAAGTTAGCAAATCATATAACTAAACATAGGTAAGAAGTATCTCCATTTTTATTTTTGGGGTTCGCCTGCAGTATTATATATTTCTTCAGTTTCTGAGTTTCTCTTTCTTACTTTTTAAGTTTTTAATATCTAACAATACTAAAAGTACAATAAGAAGAGTGGAGAGGATGTCCACATCAGCACAAAAAAATCAGCCAATAAAAGTTTTAAAATTGCCATGTCATCTTGCTTTTATGGGCTCTGGCCGATTTTTATGCATCAACTGGGCTCATCCCTGATTTTGTCTTGGCCCAAAAAACGAAAACTTTCGTGCATCATCTTGGCCCATCCCTGATTTTGTTTTGACTCATCCTAATTTTTGTCTTGGCCCAGATACGAAAACCTTAACCCTATTACTTTACCAAGCGATTTGAGTTCTCAGTTTCTTCTTCTTCCCACCTCTCATGCGTCTTTTGTGCTTCTTCTTCTTCTTCTTCTTCTGCGTTTCTTTTGGCATTAAACAACAACTAATGATTTCCTTTCGTCTCCCACCATTTTTCATTCTTTATATATTGTCCTTTTTTACATTGCTAAAAACCAAACCCCAAGAAAATACAGTGATTAATCTCAAGCCATGGCGATGAAACCAAACGGAAAGTCTCCTGCCTCCTCCGCTAATTCCCACGAAGTTATGTTCTTCAAAGATATCTCACTAGGACCCCATGAAGCCGAGTTACGATTTCGTCTGATCCATTTCTGGGAGGCTCGAATTCCAACTACGAAGACCCTTATTGGTCTCGAAATGCTCCTCATCGACGAACAGGTTTGTCAATTCTCCAAAATATAGTTCACTCAGTTCTTTTTAAACATTGTGTTAATCTGGGCATCATCGACAGGGAACTGTTATTCAAGGATTTATTCCATCAAGGCGTGTTCAAACATATTTGCCTCACATGAGAGCATGAGAAGTTTACAGACTCATCAACTTTTACGGATCCAAAAGCAAATCGGTATATCAGGTTGCTGATCATGGCGTAACCGTTTCTTTGTCATGGGACTCTGCCATGTTTGCTCTTGAAAACAGTCCCATCCCTTTCGACAAAGACCGATTCCGGTTCCATTCACACAAAGATTTTGAAGATAACTGTGATCTCAAAGGAGGCCTTTACGGTAAGCTCTCTAATATTTCATACCATCACTGAGTTATATTGTCATATTTTATACTTTTTTCTTTGTCCATCTAGCTTATAATCTTCTTGAAAATGTAATAGATGTAGTTGGCCACCTGAAGCTGGTCAATGAACAGACCCTCATTGATCGTCCCATCCTTGACGAAGTGGAGATAGCAACCACACGCCGTGTTTTGGTTCATGTGCAATCACATGGGTATGTGTTTTCTTATGATTAGTCACAACCTCTTATTACATGTCTTAACCCGTCAGTGTTGATCTTTTGCAGTGGACCTCTGATGAAGCTCTACCTTTGGGACCAGGCTGCAACAGACTTCTGCAGTAGATTCAAAGCCTCTGAAAACACTCCCACTGTGTCGTTAGTCACAACTGTTAACCCGAAACGTCTTGGAGGTTATAATTTCCCTCTTTCGTATGACATATATTCACTAATATCTGTCACGTAATGTGTTTTCCAAATAGTCCCGTCTCTGCTTCTGTTAATGATATCGCCCTAAGCATTTTAGTTGTTTGTCATTGGTAGCTAATATTTGTGTAGAATTAGTACTCAACACTCATAATCTGCTTATATATCTTTGCTTTCTGTCATTTTTAATAGTTTCCCTATAATGCAACATGCACCCTTGTTCTAACATCTATGTCATCTTCACGGGTTTTTATGGAAAACGATGAGCCAAGTAGAGATAATTTCAAGTGGTCAGTATTTATGTATTTAACATTTATTCTTTGGCAAATTCAAGCAATACTCTCATGTAACCCTGTCGCAGTGACTGACAAAAAGTAATGGTTTATAATTTGGTTCAGGTTGGGATCTAACCCAGAGATTGCTGAGATGGTTAATGCAGAGGTGGTCACTAAGACTGAGACACTTACTATAGGGGAGATATACTCCTACATCAAGCAGGAAGATGCGAAGGTACAAGTGAAGCTATAAATTTATCACTCTATATTAACTGGTTAGATATTTACATCACTTGCTTATGCACTGTCGCAGGTTGCCTTTTTTGAGTGCACAACAACGATTGATGATGTTGTACATGGCTCTGATTGGTATTATATTGGCTGTAGTACGTGCCACACTAAGGCTACCAAAGGCCCTACTTCGCTGGTTTGTTCAAAATGTGGGAAGGTGGACGTAGCTTGTGCTGCAGAGTATGAGTACTAGCCTCAATATTCAATAACACTGTTGCTGGTATTGACTTCTGATTTTCTTGACAACAGGTGTCGGGCAAAGATCTCTGTTTACGACAATAGTGACCAGGCTGTTTTCGTCCTACTTGGTGATGCTGGTCATCAGTTGACTGGGAAGCATGCATCGGAATTAGTTGACAGCTACTTTGAAGTAACCTGATCTCTGGCTATACATCAGCTTTAGGTTAATTAGTCTCACATTATTTTTCTTGAACGTTAGGCTAATCAAAACCAAGGAGTTGATCATGAGGTGCCTGTCCCACAAGCTTTGATTAATACCATTGGACAAACACACAAATTCAGTATGAAAGTTTCAGAGCACAACATTACTGGCAAGACTCGAGCTATAACTGTCACAAAGATCATCTCTACAGTAGCTCCTCCACCTAAAACATCCTCACTTGGAAACCCCATTGCCCCAATGCCCGTTGAAAGCTTGCTGACTGCAGACGATGTGTGTGGACATTCAAAAACCTGTGAAGATTCTGCAGATGAGGGGATTAAAAGGATGTCTAGCAGTCTTGAGCCAGATATAGCAAAACGTCCTAAACATGAGAATTAGAGCTTCCACTCACGATCTCTGAGATTATGGAGTTCATTGCAGTTTAAGTTTTTATTTTTCAGTTTAATTATTGACTCACATTTTCTTTTTAGTTTTCATTTTTCAAAGTTTTATTTTCTTTCCGAACAGATTATCTATTTTGAGTACTTCATTTGAGCATTAATTTGAAAGAATCACTTGGTCTTTCCTAAGTTCATGCTACTTCAGCATTAATTTTCTTTTCAAAATTACACTGACAAAAAAATTAAAGAAAAAATATTTCAGAGAATTGCAAAAGAAAAATTGTTTACTTCTGATCCGTCCAAAGTTGTTGGTCAAATTATATGGTTCACACGATTTTTCCTAATGAGACTAAAAGGTTTGCAGAGATTACTAAAAAAATTACCTCTTCTTACCAGGCAAATGGACAAGGATGTGACCGTAAATGTGGGTTATTATTTTAAGCTATAGAGGTGGAGTGAGTTGCATCCCTTCTAAAGTGACAAATTCAAACTTACTATTTCTATATACTCAAAGTTCGCATGCCATCCCTTTGGTATTCAAGAACAACCCCAGAAGAAAATTAAAAAAAAACACCAAAAAGTATAGGACATGGTCTTATTTTAATGATTCATTTCTATCATAATTCTACAAAAAGAGATTAAACTAAACAATTTAATATTATCTTTGACACTTCATTTGCTTTATGTCACTCTTAGCTTACACCTCATAAACTTAGAAACATTAAAATTCCATTTAATAGTATCTTTTACACTTCATTTGCGTTATGTGATTTAGCTTAGACGTCATAAACAGAAGCATTAAAATTCCATTTACTAACTAAGACCGGCCAATTAAAAAAACGCATTGACGTTACATATATTTGGGAGAGCATTGGTGTAAACTCAAACGTTCAACCACATATACCACCACCTGTGCATAGTGGAATGGATCGGCAATAACTTAAGTTGTCCAACATGTCGTGATACACATATCTAGCTTCACGTTTCTAATTTACATAAACAATGTTATATTGAGCAATTGAGCCATATTGAGATTTTTGTTTGGTAAAATATTTTATTATTATTATTTGATTTTGAAAACCATGTTACATGGGAAAATTTAGCACCTGCACAATACGGAAAAAAGTTTGTCAAAAATGTTATAAAAAAATTGTAAAAATTTATAAAAATGTTTGGCGAAAAAATATATTACAATAAACAACCGTGTGTAACCTGAAGACCAGAGCAGGAAAATTAGTAATAGCCGACCAACACCATCATCAAAATTTTACTTCAAAAATATTCAATATACTAATTAAGACCAAAGAAAATAACACCAAACTGCATTTGTTACTTTCACTTTCAGTTTATTTTTGGGTTCATAATTGTAACCATATAACATAAAATATAATAAATTCGCAAGCCTTATTCCAAACTTTGTGGGGAAAAAAATAAAAGTTCTGAAAATAAACCTAATACAAACCCAAACAAAATTATTTTAAAATTAATAACTCTTTCTTTTAAACTAAATGGCACAAATCGAACCCAAAAAATATATAATTTGGAGATAAATCGGTAACAGATTACCAAACAATTGTTATTAGGCCTAGGAAAAAATACCGGAACCAAAATACCAAACTGAGACTGAACCGAAATACCCGAACCCGAAATCAGACCGAAACTCAAATACCCGAATAGTCCCAAATACCTGAACTACCCGAACATATTCAGCTATTTTATTCTAGATTTCTAAATTTATTTGAAATATCCAAGATTTTTATCTGCATTATCTTAATAATTTAATATTTTATTGAAACTATAATAACAATTGTTACCCTTAATTGTTTCAATCAAATCAAAGGTCTTTATATAAGAAATCATTAACTATCTGTATTCCTATATTCTGTGACACCACAAAAGGCAATTGCATTACCACCTAGAAAAAAACTCTTGACGTGGTGGTTAAACCAAACTATTCTTTTTAACTAAATTTTCAACTCGCGCTACGCGTGAGTTTGTATTAATAATTAATTTTTATTTTATATTTAAATAATAAAAAGAAAAATTATTCATATATTTTTTCTGTAAATTTTATTCAAAATATGATTTATTATTATTTTATTTAATTGTATGTCTAGAATAGCCAATATGAAGATATCTCTTTGTTTGTATAGGTAAATGTATAAGTATATTTATAGGCATATTTATATTATTTATTAATTGTAATTTATTTAAAATAATATAATTTTTTTGATGCTTTATTAACTACTACCATACTGTTATTAACAATTTTATCTTAAATTTTTACTTATCTTTCTAGTTCAATGACATAAAAGATTATTTCATATGTACATTCTCTAACTTTGCTTTATATTTACCAAATTTTTATAATGAAAGTATAATTATTAGATAGTTATTATGTGCTTATATGTATTAAAAATGCTTCAATTTAATTCTCTTAAATGCATATATGTATAATGTTTAGATTTAGATTTTAATCATAATAAATATTTTGATAAATTTAAACAATATTAAACATTTTTGTTAGATATAAGAAAATAGAGAATAAATTTATAAAATTTTAAGAAGCGTTAAGTAATATTTTTAATTAAGTAAAAATATAGGAGATCTATAATATTATATATGTATATCTTTTAACTGATATAATTGTCGTATAAATTAATGTGAGGACTATGATGATTTATTAGTTCACCTGTATCTTTTTCTAATTTTCATAAGTTTGTCAAAATTTCCGTGTTTATATTTTACTGATTAATACTCTTAAATAATATACACTTCAGTTGATTAAATTATAATGAATATTTATTGTCGATGAAACTACATTCTAATATTACTGCTATTTTAAAATATTATTAAATATTTAAGCAATTTATTTGGTGAACTTCTTTAGATTATTTTAAGTTTTCATATATTTTATTAACATTGTTTCAAATATATTTCTTTGATAAAAATCGTATTAGTTCATTTTAAATTTTACATGTTATGTTGATTGATGTAATTATTTTTCATAAACATGGATCATATCATTTTTATTGGTGAGATACATTAAAATGCATAAAGATTCACCTTGTACTTTATTTTATTCTTAGTGACCTTTTTTGTAGATTACAAAAAGAATAGATTCTTTTCAAAAAAAAAACTATCTAATTGGTTTAATGAAGAATTGGATTATAATTTTATAAAAAAAATTGTGCCAACACATAATATAGTATTATTATTAAAATTTTAATTGTTGATGTATGTCAATGCATTTGAAATGATAAAAGGTAGTTGAAAAACGTATAAATAAACAACATAATTAACAATATCTCTTACATAAGTGACTTATTTTTACTATCATTTTTAATAAAAGTTATTGAAAGCCAAGAATGGTTTGATAAAAAGAATTATAATCAAACATTATTTTCAAGAAAATTGTGCAACATAATATAAATTTGATGACTTTTAATAGCTGATATAACAATATAAATAAGAAAATTTTAAATACTAAATTTCAGTTTACTTTTTCAATTTATTTTATTAATTTAAATATTTTAAAATTAAATACCTTTTATTTTGATTTATATGCTATTTGTATGCCTTGGCATACTGCATGATATAAGTTTTTTAATATTTTAGACATTAATTTTGAAAGAGTTAACATATATACCAAATTAGTTCCTTTTTACTATTTTTTATATTAGATATTTTAAATTTTATTCTGATATATGATTTTTGGAAATTCAAGATTTTTTAAAATTTTAAACTACGATGATTTTGATATTTTAAATTATATGTCAATATTTTTAAAAGAAAATAGAAAAAATCGTTAGGTAGATTGTGGATAAAAATAATTTTTGCTAAATGTTTTATTTAAATTTTTCTATAAGTTGGTATAATACCAAGCTAAGTTTTAAGAAATTTTTGATATCTGTTAATTTATATCTTTACACTGGTTTTTACTTACATGATTATGAAAGTTTTTTTAAGACAAAACCATAATTGCCCTTTACAAAAAACAAATGTTCTTTTTGTTAGTTAAAATGTTATGTTTAGTTTTCAAATATTCATTTTATATATTAATTTATCTATTTTCATTAAAAAAACATTTTCTTTTTATACCTTATTTGATTTTCAATTTATTTTGATTGGAATAATTTGCTTAAGTGTATATTTAAAATATCAAATTTGGATGCTCAACTGGTATATTATTAATGTTACTTGTAAATGAGCAATTATCTCAAATAACTATTTTTAAATTTTTATTTTGAAATTTCATATTTTTAAAAACCCAAAACCCCAACTTATAACACTAAACTCTAAGTCTAGATTACTTAACCCTAGGGGTATAAATTTATATTTAGACCCTTTAATAAAACTTATTTTGATTATTTTTCTCCTCAAATGCTATTTTTGACAATATTTTTAATGCTATCCTAAGGTATTTCTCTTTGTAAGTTCTCTCGAAACACTTCAAATAATATAAGTTCTCATTTTTAAAATATATGTTTTTAGGTTCATAGTTTCTTTATTGTTTGAAATTTATGTTAATATTCTAGAGATTTAGTTTATATATCAAACTGACTTAATTGATGATATTTCTATTTTGTTTACTAAATTTAATATTGATTTCTATTTTGAAAGAGATAATTTTTGAAGATCTTCAAATTTTAAAATAATAAATGAAAAGGTGATTAGTATATTTTATTTGTGACTTGAAATAATATGTGGACACTTTCAATGATTTATAGCATCAACTTGTATATAGTATATGTTATTTGTGAATTGTTTCAATAATATATAACCTAAGTTTTGAAAATCACGTGTTTTAAATTTATCTAGTTATAATTGTTTGAAAATTTGTATTTTGAAATTAATTATCATTTTCTTAGTATTTTAAAAAATCTATAATATATTAAGTAAAATTATATATATTTTCTTTTTGTAAGTTTACCATATTTCATATTTATTTCTATTTATACTGAAACAATACAATTTTAGTAATATTGACATTTTTAGAAATAAGAAATTAAAGAAATGATTTGTCATAATATGATTGCTTGTTTAACATCCTATGTGGATAACTTCAATGGCTTATAGCCTCAAAGTATAGATTCCAAAAACCATCAACATCAAATTCTTACCTTCCTACAAAAACTAATCTACACGAGAAGAGAAAGAAAGAATTCGACACTCACCATGGCCTTCTTGAATCGGAGTTATGGGAGAAGGTAGTAACATGTTTCACATATACACTCAACTTCTATATACATATAGGATGTTCAAAACCACTGTCCTCTTCAGTTCAAAAATTAAAACATTGTTTAGAGCAACTATATTTTATAAATAATAAATCTTGCTCTTTGTCAATAGAGAACCATCGCCACGACAAACTACTCACTTGAGTGGCCAAACTAACAGATTTGGAGAACAAATCTCAACACCAATATTAGTTCGTATAAGTCATTTTTCGCCCATCATAGATCACGCCAACACCAACTTAGCCACCGCTTTCATATGTTTTGATTTGAAGGTTTGTTATTTATATATATATCGATTGATATCCAACCAAAAACAACAACTAACTATTTGCTTTCTACTCAGGGACAAACTCTAGAAGGGCGACTCTCACTTAACGCAACAACTGAGAACCCTAATCTCATATCAGCAGGGGATATATACCATCTGTCAAATTATATTGTGGTCCCAAACAATCACAAATACAAGCTCATTCCTCAGCCATACTTTATTCATATCAACCATTCAACAAGTGTGACAAAATTAGAAAACACGATCCCAAACTTCCCTGCCCACAGCTTCTCCCCTCACAACTTCAGTCAGCTTCTACAATCAGCCATTTCTACCACCTACCTTCCAGGTAAAAGAATCGCAAACATCGCCTTACACAAGTATCAAATGGTTAACTAATCACATATACAAAATAGATGTAGTTGGCCAAATACGCATTATGCAAGGAATCAACTACGACTACCCTGAATCAAAAACAAACCTCATTATTGGTTTGCTTTTAAACAGGTATATTTCAGTAACATTTATGACATATTAAGCATATATTCAAACTTATATAAAACAACATTGTAGATCAACGATGGTAAAGCTTACACTATGGGACAACCAAGCATCTCTTTTTCGGGGGCTACAAAGCACAAGAAATCGGAAGTATAAAGTTGTCATAGTAACTAGCGTAATCCCAAGTTTAAGTAAAGGTAATGAACAACAACTTCAATTTCCAATACATTCACAATAATACTTTCTTATTTACAAGTAAGTTCTTGCTTGCATCATCCTCGGCAACTCAATTTTACTTTGACAACACTATCAAACTCATAAGAGGTTTCAGAGGCAGGATAAGAAGCAATATCAATACATGAGGGCGAGCTAACCACCACATCTACAACTCAAAGGAAGATCAACGATAAACCCAACAAAAAAAGTTTATAAACTTATTCCTTTATGAATTTTTTTTTTGACAAAAGATTCTTCATAATTATTGAGACTGCAATTATAATGTTTAACTTGAATTTATTATTGTTGATATCTTGCTAAAAAAAATTCAAAAGATTTGATATAATTTTTAATACATATTTATATTTAAATTAAAAAGATATCAAAAGATATTATGATTAAAGTAGTTACAAATATTTTATCATTAGTTTTAATGAGATACATTTTATTAAAGTTTTCTAATAATGGTCCAAACAAAAAAATCACACATAAAATGAGCCATCACTTTTATTTTAATAGAATAGAAGATATATATATATATATATATATATATATATATATATATATATATATATATATATATATATATATATATATATATATATATATATATATATATATATATATATATATATATATATATTAATTTTATGTTTATATGCTAATATCAAATGTTTCAATCCATTTCTTACAATTTTTGCTACAAAAATACAAATTTTAAAAAAATTATAGTAATAATAGTATAAGCCACATAAACATTATTATAAGATTAGATAATATATAACACAAAATTATATTAAGTTATTGATAATTTTATTATATAAACTATTACTTGAGTATAAAAAAAAACCCCCATGACCAATAATATTATAATAAACTCAAAAATTATTATAAAATTAGAAAATATATAACACCAAATTATAATAAGTTATTGATAAAATTTATTATATAAACCATAACTTTTTTGTATAACTATAATGTTAGTAATGTATTTAAATGTTTATATAATACTTTTATTTTCTATTTTATTTGATTTGAATTTGATTACTAAATAAATTAAAATATATATGAAAAATAATATTTTAAAAATATTTTATATTTAATATCTACTAAATATTTATCTGGATTTCAAAGTTAGATAACCCTTTAACAAATTTTTATGTTTATTTAGATGATATTATATATATATATATGTATAAATTTTTTATTTAATAAAAGTTAGATCTACCCCACGCTTCAAAGTCTATAACAAAAGAGGATTTTTATTAAATGCAGAGATTTTAGATGGTGAGTGGGGTAGATGATTACATACTGAGCTAGGATTTGCTATATATAACATTAACGCAATGATCCAAATTAAAAAAAAACGAAACATAAAGATTCCACAAATCGTAACTGTTTTAAAATTAAAATAAATATTCCACCATTGAAGAACTTGATTGACGGCATTAATTTAGCACCAAAACATTAAGCCAAACCCTATAATTTAGAATATAACTTCTGGCCCTAATATCCTTCCCCTAAGGAATTATCCAACATATTGTGTGACGCTGGAATAGGAGAAGACACCAAAAACCGTGCACAGAGTCGCCAGAAAACAAACCCAACTAGCTCTCTCTGGTGAAGACTCTACCACTATCATGCTCTTTTGGCTTTATCTAGCTTTTGATTATTTTCTTATGTTTTGTTGTTGTTGTTATTTATTGTTTTACATGATATATATTTTCTTAATGGTACAAAGCAAACGATTAATCACAGAAGTAATTTGGTCATCTCATTAATTAACAGTGCAGTGGGGTTCACTTCATTTGCATAATCAAACACTATATAATACAAGGAACCATAGATGACATAACGTTCTAAAGGTTCTAACCAATTATATATATTTCATATTAGAGAAATTACCAAGAATATCATAAGTTAAGTACCACTTTATAAAAATACACCTTATCAAAAATATATTAAAATTTAGGTTTACACTTTAGTGATTATTGCTTAGGATTTGGTGTTAAATGGGTCATGTTCAGTTTCTAAATTTTTTAATAAATATTTAGAAAATTTAACTAAGCCTATTTTCATTAAAAACTAAGGTATTTTTAAAAATTGTCATTGAGTAAAGGTAAATTTGCAAAGTGGTATCAAACTTGTGATAGAATTGCAATTCCCCTACATATTATTAGCATATTTATAATATAATAATTACATATTGTTAATATTTTT
The DNA here is from genome assembly GCA_905132885.1 of Moricandia moricandioides. NCBI lineage: Eukaryota > Viridiplantae > Streptophyta > Magnoliopsida > Brassicales > Brassicaceae > Moricandia > Moricandia moricandioides. Next base: position 3,293 of record CAJHQQ010004690.1, on the reverse strand, counting down.
ATTGTAATTAATTTAAATAACTAAGATAACATATTTGAAAAACAATTTATTTATTCACTTAATTTATTTCTAAAGAAGCATAATACTAAAATTAATATTATTTAATTTGTACTATTATTCGTGGGCGGACTATCCCACGTCATTATCCTTCTAAATTCAACAACCTTATTAGAACACTTCAACAACTGAATTATTGATTCAACACGTCTAATTGGTCAAACGGAAATTAAAATCAAATTAATAAGCAAAGAATATTGTTTTGATTTTAAGGTTTGCCAAATCAACGGAATGAAGAACCCACCTCCTACCCCCTCTGTGGATACTCCAGGTAAAATAAATCCTTATGTCAGTATTATCAAAATATTAAATGATCTCCACATCATGCTATCTATGTATTGTGTGTGTCTGTGGTATATCTACAAAGGTTAAGTTTTTTACAAATGGACTGCAAATATATCACATATATTATTAATAACTTAATCGAATTTCATCCAAAGACATATAGGTAGTCAAAAATATAGCATGTTTCTATATAAAATATTTGAGCGCTCAACAATATTATAACAAAAATTCTGCGTGAACCATCCTTAAAATATTTCAAATTAAATATTAACATTCTCTTCCCATCAGAAATACACATAGGATTTTGTTTCTATAACAAAAATTGTCAATAACTTAATTTAATTTAGTGTTATATATTATGTAATTCTATAATAGCTATATTTATGTGACTTATATATTATTACTATAAACTTTCTATTTATGTAAGACAAACTATTTTTAAAATATTATTATGTAAAAAATATTAAAGTTTATGTGGACGCAAAATAAAGTGGATCTATATAGTAGAGAAATGTTTTTTTAAGATATTGTAAAAAATATAATTTTCTTAAAGAGAAGTTATAACACATTGTACTTCAAAATAATTTTGGGAATTTTTTTTTAAAAATGAATGCATGAATTTAAAAAATATATAATCAAAATATTTTCTATAATTTTAAAATTCCGTATATAAATCAAAACTAAAATAAATTTTAATTTCTAATCTATTTAGAACTTTGTTAAAAACATTTGTACTGAAATAAAAAGATAAAATATTCTAAATATTATAATTAATTCATGTAAAATTTGATAAGATTTTAAAGAATGGTCCAATTTAAAAAATCATGTATGAAAAATCCATCATTACAATATCAATATTCCAATTAAACATTTAGCTAATTTTCCCCATACAGAATCTTCGACCGGGGTCACACATAAAAGGAAACGTGGTCGTCCACTTGGATCACGCACCAAATCAAAAGGTCTGCCATTGTGCTTACTAATATTTTATTTCCCTTTAAAAATAGCGTATTGTATATTACTTTAAATTGTGACTATTTTTGGCAGCCAACCAGATATTCGATCCACCAACGTTCAAACCAAAACTGTTTGATTGTAAGTTTTTGTTAGAAAAAGATCTTATGATGATTGTAAATTTTTTTTTTCACAATAAATATATATTTATATCCCTAGGATTAAATAATCTATATTCTTGGTGATTTCCAGTTCCAAGTTAATATATTTATGTGGATAGTATTTTTAGGGCTATTTTGGTGACAAAAACTTTAGTATTTTTAGGGCTATTTTAATTTTGAAAAAAAAAGTGTACTCTTTGATTTTAATTTAAAATCAATTATAATAGTATACTCTTTACAACATATGTTCACAATAAAGCTAATTGGGTTATGAATTTACACGCACAGTTGGCTGTGATAATTGCGACTTTTATGGTATAAAATGCTTTTCTACACTTCAAACATTATTAATTCATCCTCAATATCTTATGCTTATACCATTTTTAATTGATTTCTTTTAAATTAACCAGTGCGGAAAAAAAACGCACGTAACATGAGAAAGGTCATCTTGCTATCGAAGCGAACATCAACTCCGCCACAAGGTAACCATCATACCTAACGAAATCCACTTAAATTTTTATACATACATTAATAATTATGATTTACATAATTTATGCATAGGTTCAGACACTAAACCAGTGTCACATGGTTTACGTCCTACTCGAGCTAAGAAGAAAGGTACATATAGTTTTTTAATATTAAAACCTCTTCAATAAGAAAAAATTATAGGGCATAATAATAATAATACAAGGGATTATTAATAATAACAATAATTATATAAGATTCTGAAATTTAGGGCTCTCCCAACCCATCTAAAAATTTTATGAGTCATAAACCTAACGCATTACTCATAAAATATATAGGGCCAGTTCAAAGTTCGATTAAAGAAATAAAGAGTTCTCACGGTTGGACCCTATTATAATTTTTTTTCCAAACTGTAAAATTGGGTTTTTTACCAAAATCGTAAAAGTAAAGTTTTTTGCCAAAATCCTAGAAACAAATAAATATCCGAGTAAAAAAGTTCTGCAAATTAAACGCATTATGTCCTAACAATTGTTAACCCAATATTTATTCAGATAAATGCTCAATATCTAAAATTAAAGAGAACCCAATCGTAGAATGCTCACAATGTGGGGCATTAGCGTGGACTTCAGAAAGCACCGGGACAGACCCTAAAACGGGGGAACTAAGCTTCACAATTTGTTGTAACCATGGCCAAATAAAGCTTCCCACAATCAGACAACCGCCAGATGTCTTAGAAGAGCTACTTGAATGTCGATGGTTTCGAGATACCATCCGAATATATAATGCCGTCTTAGCTTTCACATCTATTGGAGCTAAAATGGATAACAGTGTGGCATATGCGCCAGGGCCTTTCACATTTCGTATTCAAGGTCAGACCCACCACCGAATTGGGTCTCTTTTACCGTCACAAGGTCGTCCCCCAAAATATCTCCAACTATATATATTTGATACAAACAACGAAGTCAAGAACCGGTTAAATGCGATGGGGCAGATCTCAATCGAGGGAAAACTCGATGAGACAACAATTAAACGTCTTATCGAGATGGTGGACGGAACAACTGCTTAGCTAAGATTTTCTGACGCGCCCGTGACTACTATGAAACCAATTTTGGCGAAGAATTCACTATCAGGTTGCTACTGGATAAAGGCAAAGGGAAAGCATATGATCTTCCAAGTACAAGTGAGGTGGCAGGTTTAATTTTAGGGGATATGTCATCGACAATTGGAGAACGAGATATCGTGGTCCAGTTTCAGTCAGAGACTTTGCAGCAAATACGTGATGATCACCCTCTATACATGAGCCTTCAATATCCCCTTTTGTTCCCATATGGTGAGTATGGTTTCCACCCAGAGATACCATTACACATCGAG
>CAJHQQ010004689.1:0-24737 GCA_905132885.1 Moricandia moricandioides | reverse complement strand
TTAATGCAACCACCAGGCAGGAAATTAAAGATGTACTTAGTATACAGAATGAAGGAGGGATGGGGTCGTACTTGGGTATCCCAGAAGATATTAGCGGTTTTAAGTGCAAACTTTTTGCTTTCCTTAAAGACAAGTTGATGCATAGAGTGAATGGCTGGACAGGTAGATGGCTCTCGAAAGGGGAAAAAGAGGTGCTGATCAAATCCATTCTACTTGCTCTTCCGACATATGTTATGTCTACCTTCCTTCTCCCATTGGAGATATGTGAAAATCTTGCCAGTGCTATTGCACAATTTTGGTGGAGCTCTAATCCCCCAAAAAGAGGAATACACTGGTCAAAATGGGAAAAAGTTTGTTTACCAAGAGAGGAAGGTGGGATTGGATTTCGCATGATCCACGAGTTTAATCTGGCTCTATTGGCAAAACAATTATGGAGGTTACTACAATACCCTGATTCGCTGGTGGCCAGAGTTCTAAAGGAAAGATATTACAAGATGAGCTCGCCTTTACGAGTAAATTCTGTAAACAGTCCTTCTTATGTGTGGAGTAGCATTTCTGCGGCAAATGAGCTTTTTTATTGGGGATAAGACAGAAGATACACTCTGGGTATGAAGTTAAAGTGTGGGAGGATCCATGGATCCCAACGACACCTGCTAGGTCAACTACACCTGTGGCACCGATTATTAATCCAAATATGAGGGTCAGTGATCTTATTAATCAGGAATCAAAGACATGGGATGTTGGCTTGCTGGAACAATATGTCAACCCTGACGATATATCTCTTATTCGGAGTTTGGCCACAAGTACGACTCATCGACGGGACACATTCTGTTGGAACTACACAAAGAATGGACAATATACGGTCAAATCCGAATATTGGGTAGCCCAGAATCTCCTCAAGAAGAAAAATGAAAATGAAGTGCTAGAGCCAAGTGTGACTAAGCTTCAAGCCTTTGCTTGGAAGCTAAAGGCGCCAAAGAAAATTTGCCATCTTATATGGCAACTGATAACTGGACACGTGGCAGTAACAAGGAATTTAGTAAGGCAGAACATGAGATGTGATAATTACTGCCCAAGGTGTGGTGAACCAGAGGAATCTGTAATCCATGCTATTTTTGAATGTCTGCCTGCTTTACAAGTTTGGGCACTATCATCAACTCCAACGAGTCAAGATATCTTTCCAGTACCAAGCATCTATGCGAACATGGACTACCTATTCTGGAGGAAGAACATCATAATTGAACCTGAACAAGACAAAGATCCATATCCCTCGATAATTTGGTATATTTGGAAGGCTCGAAATGATAAACTCTTTAGGGGAAAAGATAGGGATCCTCTGGAACTAGTAAGATATGCTGAGAGTGAATGTTAGGCTTGGTTTGCTGCAAACGAGGTGGTGTCATCAGTGATACAAGGGAACAATGACGAGGAATCCCAAGTCTTAAGCTTGGGTAATATCTGCTTAATAGATGGATCCTGGACAGGCCATGATCAATTTTGTGGTTGTGGATGGGTCTGGATGGACAGTGGTGGGAATCGTCAACTCATGGGAACACGAAATATACCTAGATGAGAATCAGCGTTGCATTCGGAAGTAGAAGCACTGCAATGGGCGATGGAGAATATGCTTCAACATTCGACATGCCAGAGCTTCGGTACATATTGCAAGGAGCTGATTGCTATGATCAAGGACCCTCAAGCTTGGCCAAGCTTTGCTACGGAACTGGAGAGGATAGAAACGCTACTGATTTGCTTCCCGGACTTCAAAATTTCTTATGTTCCTCGAGCGCGCAACCAGTTTTCAGATTTTTTAGCTAAGATAGCTAGATCCTTCTATAGGGAGTTACTTTTTATTGGTTGTTCTATTCCGGTCTGGTTACCCAGACCACCTCAAGCTTGAGTAATAGAATTAAGTGAAATGAAACATGTTTAAAATATAAACAATTAAACAATATAACTAAAATTTAATTTTTTTTTGTTCATTCGGCTCATCACCTTATATATAATTTTCAATAAAAAATTAGATACTATTTTTTTATTTGCGTAAGACAAAAACACTGAATAATTTAAAATTATTTATAAATGTCTAGATACTTATATTTTTAAAATAATTAAAATATTGTTATATATCTTTTGAAGCCCTCACAACATATCAAATGACATAACTCTTTAATATAAAAGCAACTATTGTAAACAAGAAAAATATATCTTACCACATATAATCTTCCTAACGGAAAACTTTAAAAAAGACAAAAAAAATTATCATACACATTTCTTACAAATGCAAACCTAAAACACAAACAACAAACCATTCAAAAATAGTAAAAGAGATCACAAGAATGCTAAATGAGGTTGAAAAAAAATGTAAAGGTAAAACTCTAGACTTTTCTGCAAACAAACTTCAAACTAAAAGTTAAAGTCAATGTAAACTGATCTTTTGAGATGATTATATTTTAACATTCTTTAGAAATATATAATTAGAAGCAATCAATGATAAACCTAATAAAAACACCAGCAAAAAAAAACAAAAACTCTTAGTAAAATATTAGAAAAGATAATGGAAGACGACCAAAATTAAAAAAAAAGAACAATACCATAACAGAAACTTAAGTTTTGTAAGCAATATCTATAAGGGAAATACAAGGCAAATGAACCCACGCTTGCATGGGGTATGATGCCTAGTATCTTAAAAAGAGATTTTACAAACACAATCTTTATATTAAAGTAAACAAATAATTTTCCCTTTTAAAATTTATCGGTTAGTTTTTTATGCAACTTCGTACCGACCATCACTTTATTTATCTAATTTTATTTAACAAATCCACATATACCAAATTTGAAAGAATCAAAAATATACTTACACATCTAAGATGAAGAACTAATAATACAATGAATAGAATTAACCGATTTAGCTGAATTAGCATAAAATAGTTATACTTTAATATGAAAGAATATATGTAAAGCAATAAATACGCAAATTGAGTCATTGTTCCAATCAAATTCTAATATCCAAAATCAAAATTCAACTAAAACATTAATATTTTATTATCTATAGTAATATTTTTATACATAAATCTTATAGAAAAACTCAACATATAAATAAATAAATATGGAGTTCTCAAATAATACTGTAGAGGTATTAACAAACTATTAAAATTAAGTTCTTTTGTATAATTTATATACATGAATGAGATTTCAATATATTATCTTTGTTTTCATTTATGTAACCTTGAATCAATCAATACTTTAGTTTATTTTTACTATTTGACTCTCCAAAAAACAATTATTAAATTACATATAATCTTAAGTCATGTGCGATGGTCTTCCTATGGCTTTGGTCACCATTGTACGAGCCATTTCATGATCCAAGAAAACGCCACAGGAGTGGGGTGCCACTTTACTTTATATATCTTGAGTAATTCTCCTCATTTCCCAGGTCTAAATTTCTGAAGTTATTCAAACTTTTTATATTGATAATTAGTTTAAACCAAGAACACAAAATCTATATGGAAATAAAAAATGATAAAGAGGAAGATAAGTACAAGATTTTATACATCATGTACATCTATCTTATTAAAAATGTAGCCCCAAAAGACTTCACCCTTACTTTATTTTTTGGTGTTTTCGTTTTTTTTTGTTTTTGATTTATTTTCTGGTGTTTTTACTTCTGTATTTTTATTCTTAAGTTCTGTTTCCTTTTTAATTTATACTATTTGGTTTCATGAAATAATTATATCATGAATGTGATCATTTTTCGGCTATACAATAATTAGTTTTTGTAATAATTACCAATGTTTATTCGAGAATAAATTATTGTGGACAAGCACAATCCTAAACAATCCAAACCATAAACTAACAGCCTAAAATCATAAACCACCTATATTTTTTCAATGGTATTCTACCATTCAATTTAACAAAATTTTCAAACCATTTTTTTGATAAAGTTTGTAGTCAAGTCGAGAACTAACCTGTGGAGGCAACTGTCGTCTGAAAATAACTTCACTTGATATCTTCAGGTCCATTTCACCTAAAGTTATATAATATAAGTTTACATCTACATTACAATTTTTGAAGCATATTATCAAATCTATAGAAAGAAATTATTATTCAATTCTAACAAAACTAATTGTTTCAAAATAATTATAACTACCTATTCTGTAATAATGGTTGTATCTAAGAAATGCACAATGATGTTAGTCCGAGACTATATTTGATAATTGCAGATATTATCGCAACAAGGATGTGGATTCTACTTTCACGAATAGTAAAGAGTGTTTTTTTTTTTGTTTTAGCAACATTGAGATTTTTTTTCACGCTCTAATTAATGCCTACAATAATGCATGTGTTTTTATAGACTAGATAAGTTGATTCAATTTGTGTCTCTGTCTTTAAGTATACCAATTACAATCATTCAAGGAAAACTATTACATCCAATAAGCAGTCATAAGCTAAACATGAAACTTTCTTCTAATGAACTAATCATCGTTTAATATGAAACATGGCGTAAAGGAAAGACAATATAGTACTAACCTTGATGTTTTCCTAACTTTTCGTAAATGATTAAAACGAATGGTTAAGAACCTACAACAATACAATATATGAGCCTTTCTTATATGTACACAAAAAAAAACAAAAATCCATAAGCAGTTGTACATATATATATGATAGATTGATACAAGTTTGAAACATGGGTAGCTTGATATATTGTACACGTGGACAATAACCCAAAACCGTACACATGTACACAACTATTTGTGTACACAACTAAATAGTATATATGTACACACATAATGGTGTAGACACCCAAATAATACACTTTGCATTATATGTATACAAACCAAAATTCATTTTCAATACGACAAGTATTACTTACAAACAAAATTCATTCGTGTTACATTACATTACATACCAAAGAATTATGTACACATGTATACATCTACCTAACTTTTTATGCGTAAAATTAAAAATATTTATTTTAAATAAAATTAAAAAATAAAATTTTGCTCAAGACAAAATTAATTCTCCGTCAAATATTGTGTTTATATACTTTCATTTATAAAAATAATATGTGTCTTTCTAGAAGTGTTTTACAAAATGCACACAAGAAATGAAATTGCAATTTTAAAAGTCATTTGTCGTGTACACTAGACCTTGTACACAAATTTTTACTATCCACATGTGCAATGATTCTCAGGTATACCAATTTACTTATACATGGTACAAAATTTGAGTGATATCTCATGATTTTAATAATTTTTTACATTTTTTGTGTTCATTAAGTTATTTTTGGATGTATTTAGAAGTTTTTGGTGCATATATTTGTTCATATGCATTTGGGACAAAATCAAGAGGATGTTTTTAAATAAATAAATAGTTTAGGGCCAAAACGAGTTCTACAAAATCTGAAGAACTAAATATGCAAAAACGTCAAATATGGCCATTGTTGCTCGAGTTTACTCTGCGACCGTGAACTGAGGCGACAACGGCTCCGGAACGACCACCACCACGACAAAAAGGAAATCGAGGAGGAGAAGGTCTGTCTCGTGGCTGCTGGTCGAAGATGAACTGGTGACGATGAGGTGAGACTTGAGACAAAGATGACATAGACGTCGTGAGTGAAGTTTGATACTTGATATCCAGCGCAAAAGAAGGAGCAAGCGAAGAAGATTTTGTCACTTGTATTCTTTGGATTCCTCTACCACCACCGCCTCTAAAAGTAAACAGAGATTTAATTTTCCATTAAAAATCAAAGCGCTTACCGTCGACAATATCCTTTCCCGACCGTTTACCTCTCGTCATCATCATCTCCACTACGTTTCTTTCATTACAAAATCATGTCTTTTCAGAAATTTTTTTTCCAGCTTTTTCTGTATTTTCACCTTGATAGCAGTAAAAGAAGATCATGTGGTGGATAATGCAAGTTGTCTTCGAGTCAAGTGGGTGAAAAATAAACATTATTGACTCTTATTTCACTTCTACTTTGGCACTTTTATTAAATAATTTAAAGTCAAAAAAACATAACCAAAGAAAAAGGTAAATCTTAACTAAAAGATGTCTGATTTCGCTTTATCAGTGGGCAGTTAACTAATTGACTTTAAAAACTATCCTAATAGAACAATTTGTCTTATAGTGTAATATAAACTCAAAAACTGACCATGGGTGTAAATCACTCGTCGAAATACTAGATTCCATCATGCCTCAACTAAGAATTGATGAGCTAAAAATAGTATTATTTGATCTAGTTACATTTAGGAGATAAGGTACATGGTAACATCGACATTTCCTCACAGGCTGTTCATTATTTTTCAGAAGTATTTTTATCTTCCAATGTATCAACCATCGAAGACATATGAGAGAGCCTATTAAAGTTGTAATCATAGAGGAAATGATTTTTTTTCAAACCCAAGACACGACAATCAAGGAAGTAAGACCAAGTGTTCTCCATAGGTGCAACTCGGGCGGCATGACCGGATGGATTCATGGTAGCTTTTATAAGGAATATTGGGATATTATCGATCCAAAGTTATAGAAGTAGTCAAATACTTTTTGATAGGGGAAAACTTCTGGATGGTATTAATCCTACCAATTTATGTCTCATTCCTTCAGTTGAATCTCCAACAACCTAATGCTGGGAATTGGTAAACTTCAAAAAACAAATAGATTCAGAAATTTCTACCTGCATACCCCGAAACCAAATAATATTACATATGCATCCTTCTCGCTTAAATTTGTGGGTGATCAATAGAACATGTGAGTTATCTTAATTACAATAAAAACAATTATTTTGTAAATATTTTAAATTTTAAAGAATTTTTAATAATAAAAACTATATATCTATAATAACAATTATAAATATTTATAGTTACATATATTTTTAAAAACATTATGGGTTGATGGGTACCTGCAATTTAAATTCAGCAAATACGCACCTGGCCTGCATAAAATAAAGTCAATCTGCATCTGCATTTAAAATATTTAAAAAAGGTCGACATGAACCTGCCCCCGCGGCGGATCTAACAGGGCGGGCTCATGGAGATATTCCATGGAGGTGGAGTGAAAGAGTCTGAAGATTTCAAGAGAGAGGTTCTTGAAAAGGGAAAAGCTTCAAAGAGAGAGAGATCACATTTGAACAGACTTGTTCCGTTCAAAGACGTTTTTGATATACGTTGAGCCTCTTTACAACAAAGCTCCTGAGAAAATAAGTATAATGATGCTCTTTACTGTTGCTTTTTCACCTTTTAAATTTCAGTTTTATAAAATTTGAATTTATACTTTTAATTGTTTGGAGGATTATTAAAATTTGAGTTTTTACTTTGAGTTTTATTAGAAACTACAGTTGTTGTTAAAAATTTAATGCAAATTTAAATAAAAATTTATAATTGTCAAATTACTAATTTTAAATTAATTTTAGTGTAAATATATTTTAAACTAAATAATAAAAATTATTTAAGTTAAAATTAATATCAAACAAATGATTAAATCAAAATAGGGGTATATTTGTAATTTGTTTATTAAACTCATCTAGATGGAAATAGAAAAAAAAACGAACATAAAATTCATTCAGATGGCTCATCCAGATGGCTTATCTAGATGGAGAAACGAACAACCCCTAAAATCTAGATGGATCATCTAGATGGATCACACGAATGGATCATCCGGATGGAAATGACAGATGAAGAAACGAACAGCCCATATCATGAAAGACTTCCAAATTATAGCATTATGTAATATTATTTATATGGTCATTTCTAAAATCTTAGTTTAGCATTTGAAAAAGATTTTTATCGGAGTTTAGTTTCAGATAATCAGGCCACTTTTATTTATCCCAAGAAGGAAAATCGCTAATAATGTCTCGCTGGCACATGAGTATTTTCACTCGTTTAGAGTACATAAACGATTTGTTAATTCATATATGGTCGTTAAAACAAACATCAAAAAGAATATGACTGGTTGAAATGGACTTTTCTGGACTTAGTTCTCAGGTTAAGACTTGTATTACCTCATTTAATTTATCGGTTTTGGTCATTGGAAGATCTTATGGTATGATAAGCCTTCTAGAGGCATTCATTATGGGGCTCCACTACCTACGTATCTATTTATCCTTTGTGTACATGTTTTTTCTGAAATGATCCACCCAGCTGTAAAAAAATAAGAGATCTCGCCTTTATGCTTGAGTTGGGGGACCTCCCGTTTCGCATCTATTCACGGATGATTCTTTGTTTTTTATCTAATTGGATCAAAGAAGCAGTTAGAATCTGTTGGACATCTTCACAAGATACGTACAATTATCCGGCCAACATATAAGCTTGGAGAAGTCTTCAATAACCTTAATTAATGAGATAGTTTATAATACAAGAGAAAATATCAAATCGATTCTTAAAACACCAAACATTGGACGAGGGAAATATTTGGGTCTACCGGAGTAATGTGGCTTGAAAAAGGGTAGGTCGCTAGAGTATCAAAGAAGATGTGCTTCAAAAGATATCGGCTTGGCAAAAACAATTCCTTTCTCCTGAAGGAAGGAAACACAAATAAAATTTGTAGCACATTCTATGCTGGTTTACTCAATGAATGTCTTCTAGTTACTTATGGAACTATACTTTAAAATTGATAGCTTGTTATCGAGTTTTTGCAGGGGGTCTTAAAATGGCAACTGATAGATGGCATGTGTTGTTGGGTAATTCCAAGCTTGTGGAAACTTAACATATTATTAGATGTTTAATATGTTAAGAGATAAACACAAAAAAGAAATCTAGAATAGGAAAAGGAAAAGGAAGTTTTCTATTAGATTAGGTTTGTGTTTTCCATATCCCACATGTTAAAGGGAATTGTCCTTGACTATAAATATAGGTCTTATGGAGAGGTGTTCCATAAGAGATCTAAGAGAAACATTGTGAGCTTTAGTTTTGAGTAGTTTCTAAAGCAATAAGAACATTTGTTCTTATTATCCTTTGTTCTAAGAGATCCTTCAATTGGTATCAGAGCTTAAGTTGAAGCTTGAATTGATATCAGAGCCTCATGTTGGAGACTCGATCTAAGCTTAAGTTGAAGCTTCGATCTTGGTAGCTGTGAAGCAAGAAGTTCACGACACAAGATGGCTGACGTGAATAGGGCTCCACGCACGAAGGACCTTGGATCCGCATCCATCCAATGTCCGATGTTGAACTCGACAAACTACACAGTTTGGTCGATGAGGATGAGGGTGTTACTCTGTGTTCATGATGTGTGGGACACGATTGACCCTGGTTCGGATGATCAAAAGAAGAACGATGTTGCGATTGCTCTTTTGTTTCAATCCATTCCCGAAAATTTGATTCTCCAGGTGGGAGAACAAACCGCATCAAAAGACATCTGGGACGCCATCAAGTCACGACACCTTGGAGCTGATCGTGTAAGGGAGGCGAGACTTCAAACATTGATGATAGAGTGCGACAGGTTGAAGATGGATGATAGTGATACCGTGGATGACTTTGCGGGAAAGCTATCAGGGTTATCATCCAAGGCAGCCTCGTTGGGAGAAAACATAGAAGAATCCAAGATGGTTAAGAAGTTTTTGAAGGGTCTTCCAGGACACAAGTATATCCAGATCGTAGCGTCGCTTGAGCAAGTCCTAGAACTCAACTCTACGGATTTTGAGGACATAGTTGGAAGGATAAAGGCATATGAGGAGCGTGTAGGGGAAGAAAATCAAAAGGAGGACCAAGGGAAGCTTATGTTTTCGGATAAAAATCACCATAGTCAGAGGAACTATGGAGACTTTTGTGGTAGAGGTAGAGGACGGAATGGAAGAGGCAGAGGTCGAGTTAGGTTACACAACCAAAGTCACGTGTCACACACCGAAGACAAAAACTCGAAGCAGGATTGTTCGAAGCTGATATGTTAGAGATGTGACAAGCCGGGTCACTATGCAACTTCATGTCCCGAGAAGTCAGTGAGAAATCAAGAAACCAACTTAAATGCAACACAAGAGGCCGATGCCCTCTATGTACATGAGGTGGTATTATTGAATGAAGACAAGGTGATTCCAAAGAATCTTGATATCGACAAAGGCAATGCAAGTGTTTGGTATTGGATAATGGAGCGAGAAATCACATGACGGGAAACAAGGAGTTCTTTTCGAGTTTGAATCTCAACACCAAAGGGAAAGTGAAGTTTGGTGATGGATCGTGTGTTGATATTGTAGGAAAAGGGGTTGTTACCTTTGTGTGCAAGACTGGAGAGAAGAAGACACTCAAAGACATATACTACATACCCGACCTGAAGAATAACATATTGAATCTTGGAAAAGCAACAAAAATTGGATGTGAGATTAACATGAAAGATGTCTATTTAACACTCACAGATTCGTGTGGCAGGTTGCTTGTACGCGTTACAAGATCTCCAAACCGTCTCTACAAGACCCCGATGGAGATTAGCTATGCGCAGTGTTTACATGTCAGAGATGAAGATGCAACATGGAGGTGGCATGCTCGACTAGGACATATAAGCTATGGCGTGATGAACAACATGGTAAAGAAGGAGATGGTCGTAGGAATGCCGTGTGTAACACACGAAGAAAGCGTGTGTGACGCATGTCTAGCAGGGAAGCAGATTAGACATTCATTCCCGACTAAAGCCATGTTTTGTGCGACAAAGTCATTGGAGTTATTGCATGGAGATTTGTGTGGACCAATCACACCACCAACGCCTGCAAATAACAAGTATGTCTTTGTCCTAATTGATGACTTCTCGAGGTATATGTGGCCTATACCTATGAAGGAGAAGAGTGAGGCATTCGATCGGTTCAAAAGGTTTAAGGAAAGTGTAGAGAAGCAAACTGGTTCAACCATTAAGACCTTTCGCACCGATAGAGGAGGAGAGTTTACCTCAGCTGAGTTCAATCTATTCTGTGAAGAGAATGGAATTAAAAGGCACCTAACCGCGCCGTACACGCCTCAGCAAAACGGTGTTGTAGAGAGAAGAAACCGAACCTTAATGGGTATGACAAGAAGTATGCGGAAGGCAATGAAGATGCCGAATTACTTATGGGGAGAAGATGTACGACATTCAACTTACCTCATCAATAGAGTTCCTACAAAAGCCTTGAAGGATCAAACGCCATACGAGTGTCTCACATCGAAGAAACCAAATATCGAGCACTTGAGGATATTCGGTTGTGTAGCACATGCGAAAATCAGTGTGACACATCTAAAGAAGTTAGATGAGAGATCAAAGAGTGTGATCAATCTTGGAACTGAGCCGGGTTCCAAAGCATATAGACTCTATGATCCAGTCGCAGGGAAGGTGATGGTGAGTAGAGATGTGATTTTCGATGAGAAGAAAGCTTGGGATTAGACATCCACAACCAACCAAGCTGATTATGAACCTAGTATCCTTAAGCTTCCACATGAGAGTGATATAGAAGAAGGTAATGATCAAGGTGAGGATCATGAACAAGAAGCTATAAACCAAGATGAGGAAGAAGAAAAAGATACAAATCACAATACAAACCAAGACGGTGGTGGTCAACCGTTGGTGACTAGACACGGCCGCACCATAACAAAACCAAGGTATCTCGATGATTATGTGTTACTTGCAGATCAAGAAAGTGCAATGCTGCTGCTCACAGTAGATGGCGAGCCAGAGAATTATCTTGAAGCCGAACACGTAAGAAAATGGGTTGAAGCTATCGTGGCTGAGTTGGATTCTATCACAAGAAACAAGACATGGGAGCTTGTAGATAGACCGGCGGGAGTGAAACCTATAGGGTTGAAATGGATCTACAAGATCGAGAGAAAAGCGGATGGTACAGTGAACAAGTATACGGTGAGACTTGTGGCAAAAGGCTATGTACAAAGACAAGGAATAGATTTCGATGAAGTGTTTGCACCAGTGGCACGTCTCGAAACTATACGGCTCTTGATAGCCCTTGCAGCAACAAACGGATGGGAGATTCATCATCTGGACGTGAAGGCCGCTTTCTTGAAAGGAGATTTAAAGGAGACAGTGTATGTGACACAACCCGAAGGTTTTGAAAAGAAAGGAGAAGAGGATCGAGTTTATGTGTTACACAAGGCATTGTATGGGTTACGCCAAGCACCAAGAGCTTGGAATGTGAAACTCGATCAAGTTCTCAAGGAGATGAGATTCAAGAAGTTTACGTAGGAGCCATCAGTGTACCACAAGAACGAAAAAGGAGACTTCTTGTTGATAGCCATTTACGTTGATGATCTATTTGTGACAGGAACTTCACTTAAGGTGATTAAGCAATTCAAGGAAGAGATGTCAAAGAAGTTTGAGATGTCAGATCTAGGAAAGATAACGTATTACCTTGGCATAGAAGTGATTCAAGGAGCAGACGGAATCAGAATAAAACAAGAAAGGTATGCTCAAGGAATCCCGTGTGACACAAAGATGGAAGAGTGTAACACGACTCATGTACCAATGGAGTCGACTTTGAAAATTTCAAAAGCTGAAGATGAACAAGAGATAAATGCTACGGATTTCAGAAGAATTATAGGATGTTTGAGGTATCTGCTTCACACAAGACCTGACTTGTGTTACGCAGTAGGCGTACTGAGTAGATACATGCATAATCCGAGAGACTCTCATGGACAAGCCATCAAGCACATATTGCGATATGTGAAAG
The DNA here is from genome assembly GCA_905132885.1 of Moricandia moricandioides. Taxonomy (NCBI): domain Eukaryota; kingdom Viridiplantae; phylum Streptophyta; class Magnoliopsida; order Brassicales; family Brassicaceae; genus Moricandia; species Moricandia moricandioides. Next base: position 12,109 of record CAJHQQ010004689.1, on the reverse strand, counting down.
GAACAACAAACTTCGGTCTGTTCTTCAAGAGAGATGGGTCAAGGAGTGTCGTTGGTTATAGTGACAACAATCACAATATTGATGTCGATGACGGGAGGAGCACGTCAGGACATGCATTATATTACGATTCATCACTGGTTACTTGGACATCGCAGAAGCAGCAAACGGTTGCATTGTCATCATGCGAAGCAGAGTTCATGGCAGCAACAGAAGCAGCGAAGCAAGCTATATGGATCAAGGAGTTGTTGAGTGAGATACTAAGTGAAGAAGGCGAGAGAGTCAGACTTAGGATCGACAACAAATCAGCCATTGCTCTAACAAAGAATCCAGTTTTCCATGGAAAAAGTAAGCACATATTTTCAAGATATCATTTCCTTCGAGAGTGTGTGGAGAATGGGCAAATTGAAGTAGAGCATGTGCCGGGTGTTGAGCAGAAGGCCGACATCCTAACCAAGCCATTAGCAAGGATTAAGTTCAAGCAAATGAGAAGCTTAATCGGAGTTCAAGAAATTGGTCTCCCTAATTCAAGTTGGAATTAAGGGGGTCATTGTTGGGTAATTCCAAGCTTTTGGAAACTTAACATATTATTAGATGTTTAATATGTTAAGAGATAAACACAAAAAGGAAATCTAGAATAGAAAAAGGAAGTTTTCTATTAGATTAGGTTTGTGTTTTCCATATCCCACATGTTAAAGGGAATTGTCCTTGACTATAAATATAGGTCTCATGGAGAGGTGTTCCATAAGAGATCTAAGAGAAACACTGTGAGCTTTAGTTTTGAGTAGTTTCTAAAGCAATAAAAAAAGTTGTTCTTATTATTCTTTGTTCTAAGAGATCCTTCATGTGTATCATGGAAGAAGGGGAACATCCAAAACATGTGGAGGATTGGGTTTCCAAGATCTACAAAAATCCAACCAAGATCTTCTCGCTAATTACCTTTGGAAAATTATCAAATGCCTGGTATATAAAGTCCTTCAACATTGTTGTTCTAGGAATGGATTATATGTAATTCTATTAAAATTACCAATCTTCATATGGCTAGCAGTCTCTGCTCTTTAACCGTTAATGTTTTTCTTTCTAAGGATTTACAATGTTGTATATGAAAAAATATGTTTTTGTGGTTTTGGCGAAAGATATGTTTATGCGGTTTTGGCAAGAAAATGTGATTTTGCAGTTTTTTTGCAGAAAATAACGTTTTTGCTTTTTGGCAGAAAAACGCGTTATCACGGTTATGGCCGAAAAATGTGTTTTTGCGATTTGGGCAAGAAAGTGCATTTTTACGATTTTGGAAGGAGAGCGTTTTTGCATTTTGGCGGGAAAGTGTGTTCTTACGGTCTTGACATGTAGAGATGTGTTATGGCGAGAAAGTGAGTTTTTACGTTTTTGGCAAGAAAAATTGTTTTTGTGATTTTGGCGGGAAAAAACATTTCTCGTTTTCTTCCGAGAAAATGTGTTTTTCATTATTAGGCGGGAAAACTCGTTTTTGCGTTTTGGCAGGAAAAATCATTTTTGCGGCTTTGCAAAAAAAAAAAAATGGGGGTTTTGGTGGAAAACACACATTTTTGCGGCATTGGTGGGAAAACGAATTTTTTGGTTTGTGGAGAAAAGTTTTTTTGCGATTTTGGAGGAAAAATACGTTTTTGGCGGGAAAACGTGTTTTGCGTTTTTTGTAGGAAAACGCGTTTGGTGGTTTTGGCAAGAAAATAAGTTTTTACGGTTCTGGCGGGACATCGTGTTTTACGGTTTTGGCAGAAATATATGTTTTGCGTTTTTAGTGAGAAAATGCATTTTATTGGTTTTTTGGGGAAGTGCTTTTTTACGGTCTTGATGGGAAGTGTGTTTTGGCGAAAAAGTGTGTGTTTTCTGTTTTTGACGGAAAAAAACGTTTTTAGTGATTTTGATGGGAAAATACATTTTTGCGATTAAGCGGGAAAATATATTTTTGTGTTTTGTAGGTTTGGCGGGACATGAGTTTTTGATGTTTTGTCATTTTTTAGAAGTGATAAAATGATATTAAATTTAGGTTTGTAATTTATAAACTAGATTTTGACCCACGCAACCATGCAGTTTTTGTTTTCATTCTTATATACATAGATATTTGTTTTACATCATTAATAACATTAGTGATATATTTAAATGTTTATATAACTATTAAAAGCACAATGATTTTATAATTTACATGTTAATATATACATGAAATTATATTTTAAAATTATTTTATATCTAATTAATATTAAATTCTAATCCGGGTTTATAGTTAGATTATCATTTAGCAAATTTTTATGTTTATTTAGATAATATATATATACACACACACACACACACACACACACACACACATATCTTAATTTTATGTTTACATATTAATATCAAATGTTTCAATCCATCATTTTTGGTGTTATTAGTAGATCAAAAAAGCGTTACAAATAACCAAATCATATTGATATAAGTCTGAAAACGTTTTGAAAACTCGCTTGAAAGCGTTCGCAGAAACCATTTAGGTAGACTTTTGATTGTTTCACAAACTCGCTTGAGAAGCATTCATGGAAACAAATAATTTTGATAACGTTCTAAGAATCATATATAGAAACAAGAAATGTTTCGTTGAAATGCTGAAAGCAAAATGCAAACATGTTTCAATAAAAACAAAAAGTTTTATAAATCCTTAAAAATTGTTTATAAAACCGTAATGAATCGATCCGATTAAAGCTTACGGTATAAAGCGAGTAAGAATTAAGACTGTAGAAGCCTGAAAACCAAATTAAAATGATACAAATAAAAGCGATGTCAAGGAAATATATGATTCAAAAGACGAAATGAAAACCGATATGAAAAAAAAAAATGTTTCGTAAAACAAACTGTGGAGTCGAGATAAATACATTTCCTTAACTCTTAATATTTGTCTGTAAGTGCGACAGCTTATGAGAAATATAGTCCTAGGATACAACCACGATTGATAGTCACGCAGCACTTGTGAACTATCCCTATCAAACTATAGAACTACGAAGCACTCTCTAGACTTACGCTGTGAGATTTTTTGTGGTGTTGAAGATGTGAAAAGTCACCAATGAATTAGGAAGAGACAAGTTATTTTAAAGAGAAAATGAGAGTTTGAATTTCATAACTGGCGGAGCACGTTAGAGAGAATTTGTTGAAAATCTTGGGAGTAGAGAGTTGAGAAACTTTCTCTGCAAGATTTCCTCTGTTCGACTCGTTCTGATCTTTGGCGAACAAATAGACTGTGTGTTGTTTTAAGACGAACTACACGTCATTTAAACACAAACGTCATGCTGTTTTTGGCTCAAAAATAGGCCAAAACCTTGAGCTTAATTGGTTCTAAAAACATCTTGTAGTGGCCCTGGATACAAGCACAAGCTCAAGTTCATGCCCACGCTGAGCCGGACGGCGGCGACGCGTGGGGCCAAACCATTTCTCTCTAACAAACCTTTGAACAAGATTAAGTGCGACAATATATATATATTAGTCAAAACCTTCTCTTGTTTTCGATGGGAGATAAACCTTCTTTTTTCCATCCAAGCCGCAATGATTCAGGATTGGCGACGAAGAGGTAAAGAGACAAGTAATCTTCAATAAAATCTCCTTACGAATGAACCCTAAGATACCTGAGAAAAGGAAACAGGTTGAATAAACGTTTTAGTTATAAACATAATAAGAGACACAAGTTACTTACTGAATCAAGAGGATGAGATAAGAATTAATACACAATATAAAATATTTTCCTTTACCAATTGCAGCCTCCGCTTAAGAACTGCGGTGATCGTATCACAGCTTCCTCGTCTGAGAAGTTATCAATCTCAAACGTGAAACTGGTTTGCTTTTGATATTCCACTTGTAACGTTCCGACCGCTCATGGCTAATGGGCCACCCACACCACTTCTCTCGGTTCATGGGCTCCATCTCGTTTCAATGGTCGGTGCATTAATTTTCCAAGGCTCGAAACTCATGTTTACTATCCATGCAATTACCACATGACCTTTCCCCATGCTTTGGCCTCACTCACATGGTATCGCGAATTACTTCCCGATAAATCATCCATCCTTTCACTACTCCATAATAAGCACGCTTAACCCTAGATTTTTAAACGGATGTGTGACGGAAAAGGTAAAAACATTTTGGTGACATAGGTAGTCAAATCAATTCTCTTAAGTCTTTCCACATATATCAGAATTCAGGATATTACAATTCACCCACACTAACAGAGGGTAACGCCCCCGTTGCACACCACAACAAGTCTCAATACGCCTCTCGGGTCAGAACCGAGATGACAACTAGCTCTGATACCACTTGTAACGCCCTGAACGCCCACAGCTAATAGGCCACCCATGCCCGCTCTCTCGGCCCGTGAGCCCATCCCGTTCTAATGGTTAGTGCATTAATTTTCCAAGGCTCGAAAGTCATGTTTATTGTCCCTGCAATCACCACATTGACTTTTCTCCATGCTTTGGCCTCACTCACATTGTATCGCGAATCACTTTCTGATAGGTCACCCATCCTTTCACTACTCCATCATAAGCACGCTTAACCCTAGAGTAAAGGGATGTGTGACGGAAAAAGGTAAGTGCACCTTGGGGCATAGGTAGTCAAATCAATTCTCTTAAGCTTTTCCACATATAGCATAAATCGGGATGTTACAAGCTGGTTGAAGTGTGGATTCAAGGCCAAGAGAAGACTGAAAACTTTTTCTTGCTCACGTCTTTTTCTTAAAACTTTTGGATCTATTGGACTTGGTCTAAGAACATCAAGTTCTGCCCAAAAGCTTTTAAACTTGCCAAAAAATTGACTGAACTCCAGTTCTTTTTGGCTCAGATCATTGATAATCCTCTTGATTTCGATGACACAACTCAGGTTTGAATATTTCCATAAACTATTTTAAAACTCACTCATAGATTTTTCTGGCTCTTTCACAATGTGAGTAAGCTTCGAAAATTGATCTTGAGAGAGAGAGAACTCTGCAATATTTCAAGTGCTTATTTGTCTTTTTGAACTCACTTGTCTTCCTCCTTTATGTTAATGGCCTGAATGTCCTTTTAAGCCGTTCTTCGTTGAAGCTTCACTCTTCATAATGTGGCTACTCTAAATTCCATGATTTTGCTAGGTAACCTTGGCCAATCCTGACTAGAGTAAATAATTATTACCCTCAAGGGTTATTGGAAAAAGAGTTATTCTCTTCATTTCCAAGACTTAGTTTCTTTTATCCATTGAATAAGGTCCATGTTCGAAAATGAGGCTTGGGCACCCAATTTATTGGCGGTACATTGCTCGGTGGTTGCAGACTATGACTTTTTTCTTAACTCGCATTTCAATTTTTGGGTTTTAAATGTATGAAATCAGATGTTATATTACACCTTTACAAGTTTCAAGCATGATAAATAAGAAAAACGCAAAAAAAAAAAAAAGAATGATGAAATATGGGAAGACAATCTATTACGGCCGTAAAAGATAGTTGCAGAAAATCCTAAATGTTCTAAGGAAGGTTAAGACGAAACTACAAAATGCCACTCATTTAAAACAAGTAAAAAGAAAAAAAAAGTGAAGTTATAGCGTCAAACCTATGTATGGAACGTTTCAATTAACTGTAGTTTCCACCAAGCTAATGTTCATTATCTTGCTTTGTGAAAATATCTTAATATACATATATATCCGCAAAATTTTATACACATTCAAAAACTAATCTCAGATTAGTCCCGGTTAATCTCTGACTTTTTATAATTTGCTAAGTCCATACTGACTGCCCGACTCACACCTAACGTACACATGAGGTAAAGCTATGGACCAGTAGGTAGAGATGAAGAACCTATATTTTTTTTGATAAAGCAGAATGAGAACGCACAATATAAAGAGATTGTAGGAGGTTTAAAACTCTTGATACCATGTTAGACTTTGAGTTAATAGTAATCAGAAAGAAGAACAAACAAGTTTTGGTAAGAATAAGAGAGTTTGGTCAAATCAGATTGTATGAGAAGAATGAAGAAGATGATGAATTAGAAAGAGAGTGTACACGAGTCTGAGAGAGAATGGGAAGAGAGAATTATTTTCCTTAACATTAATCAACTTGCATACGATTAGTATTTAAAGTCATACATAGAGAGAATGTGATAGATGAACACAAAAGACAAAAAGATGGAGCAACTCTCAACAGCTACACATATTTGAATTTAAATTTTGAATATGTGTTCACATTCGAAGTGTGAATAAGTCTGGTAAAGTCTGACCAGCTCCTTTCTTCTAAAATGTGACTTGTTGTTGGCATAAGAGTTACCCATGTTTACTTAGACTTCTCATCAATGAATGAAACAAAAAAAAAACTTATATTGATCTCAGCAAATATTGGGGGCTGTCTATACATCAGAGTAAACTAGATCAAAACATTCTTGATAAATCAGGAAAGAAAGTTCTACAATGTTTTTCTAAAATACATGCTTAACATTCGTGATAAACTTGATCTAGGTCCGATAAAATGAAAGTTTATTACAATGAGAGCTTTAAGCAAAATATGTAGAGACCTATTGTTGAGTGTTTTCCAAACAAAGAGACCATCCTTTGCACACCCTTTCCATGTAGTCGTCTCTGACTTAATGCCCTGAAACCACACATCACTAGGACTAAAACAGCCAAGCACTCAGGATCCTTGGTTGCCTTCTGAATCGCCAACAGATTAGAAGTAAACTCAAGATATACAAAGCCTTTGTCTTCCTTTGAAACAAATTTAAGTCACCAATTCCTCTAATAACAATATCATGTCCGTTAGAAGTGGTGACCTTTCCATAGTGTAGTTAAACACTTATCAATGGTTATGAGTCCTTCATCGTATGACAAGAAACACTGAATATATGATCATAACCTTGGGAGTTTTAGAGACAGAGAAACTCTTACTAGATTCAGTCAGCATTGAGGTGCTTTTGATGAGAGCTTCAGACATCCTTACTATGTCTCCACCAACATTAATTTCTCTGGATATTTGGCCTGCTCCTCTAACCCCCTTGGGTTCAAGTGAGGTTAAAGCATCCAATATATAATTCCTGGAGTGTCTCTTCATCTTGTAGTGGTCACACTTAACAACTTTCTAGTCTTTTATTCGAGAGACCTCACGGGTCACATGAGTAATCTTATTGGTCCCTTGAATGAGACCTCTTGATCCTTTTTTTTGGGATCATCAGGCATACTTCATTCAAGGTTGGATACTTTTCAAACTTTAGTATGTGGTTGAAGAAACCTTTGAATGACCAATTAAAGTGAGAAGCATACCAAATACTTGATCATGCTTTCTCCTCTCCATCATCCTTCAGATCTGTGTTGGGTGGTCTGAGCATCTCCAATTCTCCACACAATGCTCTTAAGTCACCAAACAGGGCAATGAGTGACTTCTCGTCCTGTTAGGGCTGTTCAATCCAGATTTCGATTCGGTTCCAGTTCAGTTGTCTCGTCACGAGTAACCAAGACTAATATTTTCTTTTGCATAATATTTTAATACACATGACAAGCCTTACCATTTATGGAACTGGAAGATAAAAATAGGGATAATGAGCAGAAGGGATATATAAAAGTGGGAACTAGAAGGACCTGAGTTCGATTATCGAATACCAAGCTTGCTACTCCCTCATTATTGCAAGGAGGTAGATTATGATGTGATGAAAGGAATGGAATTCGTAAGTAAGAAGAGGAAGATGATAAGAGTTTATGTTGTTTGGAAAATTTTACTATATTTTAGGGAGGGAGCTGGTCTTGTTTGCATTGGCTCCAAAGCTGTCATATGGATTTTTCTGGGAGACTCCTATTGGGGTTCGGGTTGACTAGTGACCTCGCCAGCCCGCTATTGTCTTAGTACCGAAAGGCTAGGAAACGGTTAATAGTGTTAAAAACTTGTTTTGGAAGGAGCAGTTTTTTGTATGGTTTCGATTTTTAATTAGTATGCCAATCAAGAAAAAGATACAACAGAAGATAATATTTACAAACCAAATAAAAAAGACAAAGTACCAACGAGTTCGTTAGCTAATTAGAGTGTTTAGTTTGGGTCAAATACTCAAATATCATATCACATGTATACTTCCATCCCTAGAAACTTAGAGGATTGACACAAAGGACAAGAGCTAAGCTTCCTCTCACACTCCTTACACAAACACATATGCTTACACGGCAACAACAACATACACACCTCTCTCACTCCACAAAACCTGCACAACATCATCGTCTTCTTACCATTGAAGCAAGACGCTGTGTCATCCAATTCGCTGTCTCCACATCCTTCCATGTTATCTCTTGGCCTACCATGAGCTTGTTCGAGATTGTAGTTGAGAGCAGCAATCATGTTCTCGCTGTACGTTGCACGTTGTTGCCGTGCCTCAGCTTCCATTGTCAGCTGTTCAATTCGCACCTCGAGTTCCTTGTTCTTTCGGTTTATCATCTCGAGTTCCTCGTCTTTCTCACTGAGTTTCTGGATCACTTTTTCCTCCATGAGTGACACAGTTTTCTGCTGACTCCTCTGGATCTTCTCGAGGATAGCATGCCGTAATTGGTCTCCCTGATGAAGAAATGGAGAATCAATTCATCTTACTCATAAATTCAAGAAGCTACATAATATATGGATTAAGCAGATACAGAGAAACAAAGCTGATACAAAAAAAGACAAGACCCACATCATAGAAAGACACAAGAATGTGTCCTCTTCAGACAAATCGTGTTTGATCAAACTGTCATAAGAGCATCAAACTAACCTGAATCTTGAGAAATCGATCGATTTCTGCATCCTGCATCTGTAAAACCCGATCAACATCGTCTCCGAGGAGCGACAACAAAGCAGAGCCAGGAGAAGAAAGGATACGAGTATTGTCAAGGGAGAGACCCAAACCGGTTGACACAGACCGGCCTTGCCAAAAATCAATTGTAGACATCTGAGAATTGTTGTCCATGAAATCCATTTCCTTTAGTCGCTTTCGACCATAGCTGAAGTCAGCGCCACCATCAGAACCATCGGTTTGCAAAACCGGTCCAGGTGCAAAACCGGGAACATGGACTGATCAATTCAAAGGTAAACAAACAGAAGAGTTTAGAATTTAAGATCTCAGAAACCTAAATCAAACAAAAGGGGGATTCAGGTGAGATTACAAGGAGGAATATACGGAGGATGCTGAGATTGGTCATGGAGATTCGTGGAGATGTCGAACCCTAATACTGGTGAAATCTGGCCGTCGATTCCGCAGAAGTCTCTGGTGAAATTAGGGTTTTATTGTTAGAAACTTTGCAGGATTTGGGATTTTTTACGAGGAAGCCTCAAAAAAAGAGAGAAAAAAATAAGAGAAGAGATTGCTTACCTGAAAGACTTGGAGTCTTGTAGGTGAGGATCGAAATGGTGAGGAAGCGCCATGGAAAGGTAAACTTGGCGAGAGAAAGAAAAGGGGAGAAACAAACCGGAATTTTCTTTTCGGCTTCTGAAATTGGAGAGTCATAAGAGTTATATTTACAATCACCTCCTCATATTTTCTCTCAATCTTTGTTTCCTACCACTTGACTTCGGTTAGTTCCATTATTCATCTTATATTCTTATAAATCAATCTTTAGCCCAGTTTTGGTCTAACACCTAGGGTGTTCAATAAGGTAAAACTAAATCAATTAAAATCAAACCAAAACAAATAGAAAAGGTGGTTTAAATTTAATAATATCGAATATACCGAATGAATGTGATTTTTTCAGAAATCACGGTATATGGATATGATTTGATATATAAACCGATGAAATCGAATAAAGTGATTAATTAAAATGTAGTAATATATTTATATATAAATTATATATCATAAGTAATAATATATATAATTTATTTTTATTAATATGATGATGATTTAAAATTATGAGTTTAGTAATTGAATAGTTGGTTTTAAGTTAAAATTTTTTTATTTTTTTATCAAATCAAATAAAACATATTTTTTCTTCACATTGACAAATATGTTTGCTAATACTAAGTTATTTAATAATAGTATGTATTACTAATTTTTCTTATTTTCATTATATAAAAATTATTATTATTATTAGCTTAATATTTTTACTAATTATTTTAAATAATAAAGAAAAGAAAATTATCTATTTAAAGAAATGAATATCTTCATGTTTTATTAGAGAAAATATCTAATGATCTAAAGTAAAATTCACAAAATATTATAAAGAATAAATATATTTTTGAGTTTTTGGTATAAAACCAAATTAAAAAAAAAAAACTGTATAAACTAAATTAAAGTAGTTAAGGTTTTAATATAATAACTATTTTTATAAACCGAAATAATGAAAAATCGAGAAAACCGAACCAAAATCTGGATTGAGCCTTAACGCACACATCTTAGCTTATTTAGTCATATCGGGTTCAGAGAAAGGGTAATTATACTTTCTCGTTATCTCTTGCTTGTTGGTCGTTTAATGGATATCTCTTGGGTTGGTAGATAAAGAATTTACTCAGGTAAAGTTTTAGTTGTGATTTGTGAATTGATGAGTTAGAATTTCTGCTTCTCTTAGAATTTCATGTTAATTATCTCAAGACTTATCCACCACACCGGAGCTCCCCCCCCCCCTGGGAACAACACGAACAAAAGCAGAGTTTGGTCCCGGAATCATGACGCATCTATCTAGGAGGCGGGAGAAACCCTCGAGGTATCTGATCAAATTCTGTTTCTCTGAGATGTCAGCACTACTCCCACTTAGAACCGTTATGAATTCTATTGTTGAGCTTTCCCATCTTACCAAAATCAGAAGGCTGTGGTGCTTCGAATGAAAGAGAAGGCACAGCTTCTTTGTCAGATTGGTGCTTGATTTGCTGTACAAGGCAAATCTCACCTTCGACCAGAAATGGTTAACCACGCTAGCGTGACCAGACAAAACATGGATTTACTCACTTTTGACCAGAAACGGTCAGCCACGCAAGTGTGACTAGAAGTAGCGCGTGTTTACCAAAAACATGGAATTACTATTCATCAGCACTGAGAGCTACTCATTTGTTAGTTAAACATATGCTTTATATACAGTTTAGTTATTTAACCACTTTCTTCGTTTCTTGTATATTAAAGAACACCATAAGACAAAGAAATGAATAATCTAGTTCCATTATTACTCACTCTCTCTCAACCATTCTCTCTCTCTTGTTCATCATACTCAAATTATGTTTTTGCATATGGAATCAAAGCGCTAAGGTTATGGAAAACCTAACTTCTGCAAAGTTAACTATGTTAATCTTCTGAAGAATCATCCATGTAGAATCAAAAAAATGTTCAATTGGGGATACAACTATCTTCTATGGTCAAGAATCACAAAGACTACTCTTAAAAGAAAGGTCTGTGGGAGCACATTAGGTGCGGTCAGGAATTTTCTAAAGACCAGAAGGATGTTGAAGAAGATAAAGGAGCAGTGGAGTCTTCTCAGACGAAATCTAGCACCAACAAAGAGGATTCCAAGTGGACTGAGGCAGATCGGCTTATGCTTATTGTTCTTCGGTGCTCTTGGAGCAGTCTATCCTTGCAGCTTACACTTATGCTGAAACTGTAAAGGAACTTTGGGACACTCTCATGAGTATTTAGGGTAACACCGCTAATCTCAGTCGAATTTTTGAGGTGAAGAAAGTGTTGAATGATCTTCAACAGGAAGCTAGAGTGTTCACTACGGTAAAACCGAACCAATTAAAACCAAACCGAAATAGAGAAAGTGGCTTGAATTTGGTAATACTGAATATACCGAATGAATGTTATCTTTAAGATATTGCGGTATGTATATGGCTTGGTATATAAACCGATCAAACTGAATAAAATGATTAATTAAAATATAGTAGTAAATTTATATGTTAATTATATAGTATAATTAATAATATATATATATATAATTTATTTTTATTCATATGATTTTCATACTTAAAATGTTGAATTTAGTAACTTAAAATATTTTTAAGTTAATTTTTTTTTATTATTTTTATCTAATTAAATCAAACATATTTTTTACCTTTTCATTGAAAAATATGTGTGCTAATATTTAATTATTTAATAATACTATTGATTACTAATTTTTCTTATTTTTATTTTATAAAATTTATTATTATTAACTTACCAGATTTTCTCAAAGG
>CAJHQQ010004688.1:0-24741 GCA_905132885.1 Moricandia moricandioides | reverse complement strand
TCAACTTCAGGGTGATTATACACTTATTTATGAGTCCAAATAAAGCTTCTTAAATAGTGACTCATTCTGCTTTGATTAGAATCAAGAAGAAATTGCCAAATCTCAAAACAGGGTAAACTGGTATCACTAGTGGGATACTTCTTCATCATAACTCCTATGGTATTGATTCCACTTCAAGGTGATTATACACCGATTTATAAGTCCAAATCAAGCTTCTTACATCATGATTCATTCTGGTTTGATTAGTATCTAGAAGAAATTGCAAAATCTACAAACAGGGTAACCTGGAATCACCTCGGTTAAAAGTGGGATAACTTCTTCATCATAACTCTTATGATTTTGATTCAAATTCAGGGTAATTATACACTGATTTATGAGTCCATTAGAATCAAGAAGAATTGCCAAATCTCCAAATAGGGTAAACAAGAATCACTTGGGTTAAAAGTGGGATAACTTCTTGATCTTAACTCCTATGATATTGATTCAACTTAAGGGTTATTTTCCACTGATTTAAGTGTCCAAATAAAGCTTCTTACATCGATATTCATTCTGGTTTAATTAGAATCAATAAGAAATTGCGAAATCTCCAAACAGGGTAAACTGGAATCACTTCGGTTAAAAGTGGGATAACTTCTTCATCATAACTCCTATAATATTGGTTCAACTTCAGGGTGATTATCGAATGATTTATGAGTTTAAATCAAGCTTCTCAGATCTTGGTTCATTCTGGTTTAATTAGAATCAATAAGAATTGCCAAATCTCCAAACAAGTTAAACCAGAATCACTTCAGTTAAAAGTGGGATAACTACTTCATCATAACTCCTATGATATTGATTCAATTTCAGGGTGATTATCCACTGAATTATGAGTCCAAATCAAGCTTCTTACTTTGTGATTCATTTTGGTTTGATTAGAATCAAGTAGAAATTGCAAAATTTCCAAACATGGTAAACTGGAATCACTTCGGTTAAAAGTGGGATAACTTCTTCATCATAACTCCTATGATATTGATTCAACTTCAGGGTGATTATCCACTTATTTATGAGTCCAAATCAAACTTCTTCCATCGTGATTCATTCTGGTTTGATTTGAATAAAGAATAAATTGAAAAATCTCCAAACAGGATAAACTGGAATCATTTCGGTTAAAAGTGAAATAACTTCTTCATCATAACTCCTATGATATTGATTCAACTTCAGGGTGAATATACACTGATTCATGAGTCCAAATCAAGTTTCTTAAATCGTGACTCATTCTGCTTTGATTTGAATCAAAAAGAAATTGCCAAATATCAAAACAGGGTAAACTGGAATCACTTGGGTTAAAAGTGGGATAACTTCTTCATTATAACTCCTATGATATCGATTCAACTTCATGGTGATTATACACCAATTTATGAGTCCAAATCAAGCTTCTTATATCGTGATTCATTCTGGTTTTATTAGAATCAAGAAGAAATTAAAAAAATCTCCAAATAGGGTAAACTGGAATCACGTCGATTGAAAGTGAGATAACTTCTTTAACATAACTCCTATGATATTGGTTCAACTTCAGGGTAATTATACACTGATTTATGAGTCAAAATCAAGCATCTTACCTCGTAATTCATTCTGGTTTGATTAGATTCAAGAAAAAATTGTAAAATCTCAAAACACGATAAACTGGAAACACTTCGGTTAAAAGTGGGATAACTTCTTCATCATAACTCATATGATATTGATTCAGCTTCAGAGTGATTATCGAATGACTTATGAGTTTAAATCAAGCTTCTTAGATCGTGGTTCATTTTGGTTTAATTAAAATCAAGAAGAATTGCCAAATCTCCAAACAGGGTAAACCAGAATCACTTCGGTTAAAAGTGGGATAACTTCTTCATCATAACTCCTATGATAATTATTCAACTTCAGGGTGATTATACACTGATTTATAAGTCCAAATAAAGCTTCTTAAATCGTTACTGATTCTGCTTTGATTAGAATCAAGAAGAAATTGCCAAATCTCAAAACAGGGTAAACTTGAATCACTTGAGTTAAAAGTGGGATAACCTCTTCATCATAACTCCTATGATATTGATTCAACTTAAGGGTGATTATCCACTGATTTATGAGTCCAAATAAAGATTCTTACATCGATATTCATTCTGGTTTGATGAGAATCAAGAAGAAATTACAAAATCTCCAAACATGGTAAACTGGAATCTCTTCGGTTAAAACTGGGATAACTTCTTCATCATAACTCATATGATATTGATTCAACTTCAGGGTGATTATACACTGATTTATGTGTCCAAATAAAGCTTATTAAATTGTAACTCTGTAACGACCGTAACCCGGTATTATAATTTTATTAATTATTTCTGGTTTCCAAACCATTCCTAAACCAACTGGTTTGATTTCATTTAGTTTTGATTATTATTTATCTTATTCAATATTTCCATGACCTAATCGTGTAACATATATATTATGCCTTTCTTCTTCTTTATCAAAGTCCAGCCACCACCTTTGTTAAATTGTGCGTGAGAGCAAAAGCATCAAACCATGATGCACCATCTCCATATGCATCTCTTCTTTCCATCGTATCTATCCCTCCTTTAACCTTTTCTAGCTCCACTCTTGTCTTGATCTCTCGTGGGGAGTGTAGATCCGCCGCCGTTCACCACCATGCACCACCGGATCCGTTTTAGCTGCTGTGAGTCGAGCCATCCTTGCCCTTGTTGGTGTTGGGTAGCAGAACCGAGACATGGAAGAGATGATCAACGTGGAGCTGCCGCATCATTCCGCAAGCCAGCCGTGTTCTTCATTTGTGATCCACCGGAGAGGTAGCTGGTGTGCATGGAGCCACCGTCGTCGCTCTCGTTGGTGTAGTGTAGCGGGACTGAGAAGATGTGAGCCGCTCCCTAATCGTTCATAACGGAGTTCTTCACCACCACCACCGGCGCCGACCTCCACCAGCATGATCCACGAGTCACCGGAGAGCCATGGGGTCGCTGGATTAGCCGTTACAAGTCACCGCCGTTGAGACCCGAGAAAGTAAATGATGATCTCACGGCTTGCTTGCGGACCAAGCTTCTTCTCTTAACCTTGATTGATCGCTTCACCAGTTGTCAAGCCAACGTCATGAGCCGTGAATCCATGCGTGAAGGTGTATGTCACTTTGTTTGTTTCTTGAGCAGGAAGTTACTGTAAACCCTAGACTTATCATTATATTCTTGTCCTTTCCTTTGATAAAATGGGTCACGTGGGGTTCATGTTATGTTACTGATCCATAATCGTGTTCCTTGGTCAAGCGTGACAGATGCGATTCTCTTCCCAAGGAAAACCAGTACGAGATCTATGGTGCATGCTTATTTTATTTTATGGTGATCAAGTTATCCCGTGTTTTCCATTTCACTCATGGTCATCCGACATTGCTAAGGTGAGGGGCTATTCCGTAAATTCCGTTACTAGTGTAGAATTCTTTCTATCGTAGTTTAGTTTCGAAACATGTTCCGTCTGAGTGGATCGAGTCTTGTGTGATAGTTAGGATTCAATGTAAACCGGAATTAGGGGTCTAGAGGATTCAACTTGACATGGATTGAGTGATGTTAAATGATGATATATATATATATATATACGTATACGTAGTTATGAGTAGGGACTATGTGATGAGGGCGGCTGTTCAGAGAGATCTGGATTAGCAACGCTTATGAGGGCGGCTATTCAGAGAGAGCTGGATAGCAACGCTTATGAGGGCGGGGGTTCGGAGACATCCGGGCTATCGACGCATAGTGGAGGGCGGGGGCTCAGAGACGTTTGGGCTGTCGGCGCTTATTTGAGTGGGGCGTGGTGCAGAGACGTTTGCATTCGACGCTTATGGTTACGGGCGGGGGTCCAGAGATGTCTGGGCTATCGACGCTTATTATGATGACGTATATCCGTATGAGGAGAATGCGGGGTGTATGAGCTAGTTATGCACTATCATCGCATTGTTTGTTCTGTGTGATGCCATAGGTGTCTTGTTTGATCATGCTAGTGCTAAACTTCCATAGTGGGAGTTCTATTATTTAGTCAGTGGTTTGCGTGTCTAGCATCCCATACTTCACTGAGTGACTCCCCTGTTGCTCACCCCTCTTTCTTCCCCTTTTCAGGTGAGCATGACGAGTAGTCGGATATTTGGACGGTTTGGTGTCTTGGGGATCGTCTTATTTATATCGGTTTTCATTCGGTTTTGATACAACTTTTCGATATAAATTATACGGGTTATTAATTGTAAAAAAATGATTTATCCGCTTTTATTTTTATTAAATATTGTAATATTTTATATGATATTTTTATAAATCTGTTTAATTTAATTTTGTACCGGTAGTAGCACGCCGTTCTCAAGAGAGGAGGAGACGGGTGTTACAATTTGGTATCAGAGCGGGTTCCGTCCCGGCTCCGACCCGGGATGGCGATTTATGGGACGTGGATTTCAACGATTTTTAATGTTTTGGGATTGAGAGTTTTCAAAAAAAAAAAAAAAAAAAAAAAAATGACACCGTTTTGTTTGTTTCTCATATCGTGTTCTTCTTTCCTTCGTAGTCGTTGAAGTTCTTTTCGGGTTCCATTTTGAATTCGGGACGAATTCCGATTAAGTGGGGAAGAATTGTAACGACCGTAACCCGGTATTATAATTTTATTAATTATTTCTGGTTTCCAAACAATTCCTAAACCAACTGGTTTGATTTCATTTAGTTTTGATTATTATTTATCTTATTTAATATTTCCATGACCTAATCGTGTAACATATATATTATGCCTTTCTTCTTCTTTATCAAAGTCCAGCCACCACCTTTGTTAAATTGTGCGTGAGAGCAAAAGCATCAAACCATGATGCACCATCTCCATATGCATCTCTTCTTTCCATCGTATCTATCCCTCCTTTAACCTTTTCTAGCTCCACTCTTGTCTTGATCTCTCGTGGGGAGTGTAGATCCGCCGCCGTTCACCACCATGCACCACCGGATCCGTTTTAGCTGCTGTGAGTCGAGCCATCCTTGCCCTTGCTGGTGTTGGGTAGCAGAACCGAGACATGGAAGAGATGATCAACGTGGAGCTGCCGCATCATTCCGCAAGCCAGCCGTGTTCTTCATTTGTGATCCACCGGAGAGGTAGCTGGTGTGCATGGAGCCACCGTCGTTGCTCTCGTTGGTGTAGTGTAGCGGGACTGAGAAGATGTGAGCCGCTCCCTAATCGTTCGTAACGAAGTTCTTCACCACCACCACCGGCGCCGACCTCCACCAGCATGATCCACGAGTCACCGGAGAGCCATGGGGTCGCTGGATTAGCCGTTACAAGTCACCGCCGTTGAGACCCGAGAAAGTAAATGATGATCTCACGGCTTGCTTGCGGACCAAGCTTCTTCTCTTAACCTTGATTGATCGCTTCACCAGTTGTCAAGCCAACGTCATGAGCCGTGAATCCATGCGTGAAGGTGTATGTCACTTTGTTTGTTTCTTGAGCAGGAAGTTACTGTAAACCCTAGACTTATCATTATATTCTTGTCCTTTCCTTTGATAAAATGGGTCACGTGGGGTTCATGTTATGTTACTGATCCATAATCGTGTTCCTTGGTCAAGCGTGACAGATGTGATTCTCTTCCCAAGGAAAACCAGTACGAGATCTATGGTGCATGCTTATTTTATTTTATGGTGATCAAGTTATCCCGTGTTTTCCATTTCACTCATGGTCATCCGACATTGCTAAGGTGAGGGGCTATTCCGTAAATTCCGTTACTAGTGTAGAATTCTTTCTATCGTAGTTTAGTTTCGAAACATGTTCCGTCTGAGTGGATCGAGTCTTGTGTGATAGTTAGGATTCAATGTAAACCGGAATTAGGGGTCTAGAGGATTCAACTTGACATGGATTGAGTGATGTTAAATGATGATATATATATATATATATACGTATACGTAGTTATGAGTAGGGACTATGTGATGAGGGCGGCTGTTCAGAGAGATCTGGATTAGCAACGCTTATGAGGGCGGCTATTCAGAGAGAGCTGGATAGCAACGCTTATGAGGGCGGGGGTTCGGAGACATCCGGGCTATCGACGCATAGTGGAGGGCGGGGGCTCAGAGACGTTTGGGCTGTCGGCGCTTATTTGAGTGGGGCGTGGTGCAGAGACGTTTGCATTCGACGCTTATGGTTACGGGCGGGGGTCCAGAGATGTCTGGGCTATCGACGCTTATTATGATGACGTATATCCGTATGAGGAGAATGCGGGGTGTATGAGCTAGTTATGCACTATCATCGCATTGTTTGTTCTGTGTGATGCCATAGGTGTCTTGTTTGATCATGCTAGTGCTAAACTTCCATAGTGGGAGTTCTATTATTTAGTCAGTGGTTTGCGTGTCTAGCATCCCATACCTCACTGAGTGACTCCCCTGTTGCTCACCCCTCTTTCTTCCCCCTTTCAGGTGAGCATGACGAGTAGTCGGATATTTGGACGGTTTGGTGTCTTGGGGATCGTCGTATTTATATCGGTTTTCATTCGGTTTTGATACAACTTTTCGATATAAATTATACGGGTTATTAATTGTAAAAAAATGATTTATCCGCTTTTATTTTTATTAAATATTGTAATATTTTATATGATATTTTTATAAATCGGTTTAATTTAATTTTGTACCGGTAGTAGCACGCCGTTCTCAAGAGAGGAGGAGACGGGTGTTACAATTTAAATCAATTGGTGACAGCTTCTCTGTGGGAGTGTTGTTAAAGGGTGAGGTCTTGGGTTCGAGTAACGCCAAGCGCACCAATAACCCACCTGTGAGCCGAGGCCTAGGGTGAATTCGGGCAGGTTGTATCACAGGGGAGGGGTTAGGGTCGGTGCACTGCAGGGCCGGCTGATCCGCCCAGTTGTGGGGTAGGCCGTTATATAAAAGTCGACTTTTTTGTGACAGCCCTCCCCTGTGGGACCCAGCTGGCGCTGCAGCGCATCGACCCTAACCCCTCCCCTGTGATACAACCTGCCCGAAATCACCCCTAGGCCTCGGCTCTCAGGTGGGTTATTGGTGCGCTTGGCGCTACTCGAACCCAAGACCTCACCCTTTAACAGCACTCCTACAGAGAAGCTGTCACCAATTGATGTGCAGATCAATTGGTGACAGCTTCTCTGTAGGAGTGCTGTTAAAGGGTGAGGTCTTGGGTTCGAGTAGCGCCAAGCGCACCAATAACCCACCTGTGAGCCGAGGCCTAGGGGTGATTTCGGGCAGGTTGTATCACAGGGGAGGGGTTAGGGTCGATGCGCTGCAGCGCCAGCTGGGTCCCACAGGGGAGGGCTGTCACAAACTCATTCTGGTTTGATTAAAATCAAGAAGAAATTGTCAAATCTCAAAACAGAGTAAACTAGAATCATAGTCGTTTAAAAGTGGGATAACTTCTTCATCATAACTACTATGATATTGATTCAACTTCAGGGTGATTATCCACTGATTTATGACTCCAAATCAGGATTCTTACATCGTGATTCATTCTGGTTTGATTAGAATCAAGAAGAAATTGCAAAATCTACAAACAGGGTAAACTGGAATTACCTCGGTTAAAAGTGGGATAACTTCTTCATCATAACTCTTATTGATGTGATCATGGAAAGCACCAAAGAATGGAAGCATGAACCTGAACCTGAGGAGCTTGAGGATGCAACATTTAAGAGTGCATTTGATGTGATCATGGACCGGATCACTAAGGAGAACAAGGAGAGTCTAGATGAGCCACATGAAGCCACATTGCATCAACAACTTGGTGATGATGCTCTAGCCATTCCTAAAGGTCCCATGACTCGTTCCAGAGTCAAAAAAGCTTAAGGAGAATGTTGTTGGATTACTCACTTCACATCCACAACAACAAAGTCTTGGACAAGGTCTGATCCGAGATGTCTTGATCACCATTCAAGCCATCTCTACATCAAGCTGAGTTAGTGTCTAGGCAAGACATGGGGTGTGTGCTCTTTTCCTTGCTTTTGGTTTTGTCCCACGAGGTTTTCCAGGAGGGAAGTTTTTAACGAGGCCACAATTTGTCTACACATCACCTAAGTCCTATCTCGGTCCAAGACTACATGAAGTTCCATTTTTATTTCATTCTAAACTTATGTTAAACTTAGACTATAGTTTTATTTCTTTCCTTTTTTTGGTTTATTGTCGAAACCCTAGAGGCATGTCTCTGGTTTCTTATTTAAAGAGGTCTCAACACCCTCTTGTAATCATCCAGTCTTTTATTAAACAAGTTACATTCATCTTATACGGCTCTCTCTCTCTAAAAGAAGTGTGCCGAGTTCTGGTGTGTCATATCAAGAGTCTAAGGGTGTTTAGTTTGGTGTGTCATATCCAAATCATTCATCTAGGAGTATCAAGAGATCATTCATCCCTCTTGTGTCACCATTCAATCCACACGCCTTGAAGAACTTGAGTCTCTGATTCGTTCTTGCAAGGATCTATCCATTCCCATCAACCAAAGAGCATCCTAGGGACGCATCAAGTGGTATCAGAGCAACTTTGGTTGGGAAGTACTCGCTATCCTTTGTTTTCTTGTTTCTTGTTTGATTGTTTCAATCCGTGTTTCATCTTTATCTTTTGAATAAGCAGTAGAACTCATCTAAACTAGGGCTGCTCGTGACTGCATAAGAGTTTAGACAAGAATTATATGACTTTCCTTATTTGGTTTCATGCGAAAACCCTAGAGAGATAAAAACCCTAGCCGCATGTACCTTGTTGTCGATCACTTTGTGCATTAGTTTAACTTGTTTATCACCTTGAACACGAGCATACTAAGGCTGTTAGGTTGCTAGAAAACCTTAGAAAAGATTAGGAAAAAGTTTAGAAGCTTTTCCTTTTTGCTTGAACCTTTTTCCTTTTCTAGCCGATTTCTCCTTTTTTGTTTTGTCTTGCAAGACAAGCTTGTTTGCTTTTTCTTTTTGCTTGTTTTCTTTTTCCTTTTTGCTTGTCTTGTTCCCTAGAAACCTTTTACTGGTTATTTTGGTTACCTTTGCGTGCAGGAAGCATGGAAGCCGAGTCTGAAGAAGAAGCTTCACTCGCCAGGAAGGACAAGTATCTCATGGAGGCTATGTCGGCTCAACTTGACCAAAACATGGTAGCAACCATGACCGAGATGATGAGGACCAACCTCAATGACATCAGGAGAGAGCTTAGAGAAGACATTAGGAGAGCTACTAGTCAAGCACCAAACCGAGGGACTAGGAGAGAAAGAGAGAGGAGAGAGGAGAGACCTCATGCAACTCGCCAAGAGCATGATGGGGAGACTGACAATGAGTATGAGCACCTCAGTTCATCCTCAAGAGGACATAGGCGTGTCCAAGAGAGAAGGATGAACCAGGGAGATGAGCTTGCTGGTTTGAAGATCAAGATACCCCCATTCCATGGCAAAGCTGAGTGGGAGAAGAAGATTGAAAGCCTTGATGGAAAGGAACCAGTCTCTAAGCCATCTAAAGAAGATAAACAATTCTGTTTATTCAGTGAAGAGGTTAAGGAGGCATTGTTACAAGTAATGATGGATGTGGAGAAGCAAATCAAACGGACCAACACAGCACGTCCATCCATTGAAACACAGCATCAAGAACTAGAACCGGTTGCGCCTATCCAAGAAGATCAAGACAAAGTAACCTCAAATATCTTTCATAAAGAAGAGCAGCCTGTTCAGAACGTCATGGTCCCTTTAAAACAACACATGGTAGCAGAGAAGACACCCAAGGAACCTCAGAGAGCTCGTAGAATGAATCAACTAATTGTCTTTGATCCATGTGATTTCCAAAGGACCTTCTTAGGTACTTTTCTGTTCACTCCTTTTGTTTGGTACAAGAAAGGAGAAGTGGAGCTATCAAGACACGACTTGGATATGAGACATGTTGTATTTGAGCCTGGAGGAGAGGTCTGGAATCAAAAGAACAAGATCAAACAGATTAAGAAGAATTCAGCTGCACCAACATTTGATTTTGTAGATTTCTCATCCTTTGAAGATAAGGGGTTGCACGTCTCAGCTCAGCAAGAGTTTCACTATGAAACCAACTGGAGAATGAAGCCAAATCAGTCACGGACCCAACAAACCAGACAACACAGAGAATGGCCTCCTGATCATCAAGATATTGCTAGTCTTGCAAAACATGTCGGTTTGGATCTTTCCCAAGAGAAACTTATATCTGATTGTGCTGGAAGCTTACATACCTACTCGTGGAGACCTAGAGAATGTTTCCACAAGATTATCACCTTTGGAGAGTGCTCTGTTCGTGCTAGAACAAGTTGGGGTCATAAGGAGTTTGAAGTTGATCAAAAAGACTTGCATCTTGACCATATCAAGATATGGAAGCCACCAGATAAGCAGCAACTTCAGCACCAATGCAAAGATTATCAAAATGTAAATGGAGATGAAGAATTCACTAGAGTCAATGGTGAAGTGATTACTAGAGCAGGAGAAGAACTCATGTTTTCTTCTCAAATCAAAGAGAAACCACCAGATAAACTTAGTCTACAACCATCTCCAAGGAAACCAACCCGGGGTAACTATCTAAACTCAAAGAAAAACATGAAGCCTGATTTGCTTGCTGTGAGTACAGGTCAAACTGTTTTGAGATCTACCATTGTCGAAAAGAGAAGCTATAATAATCAGAGTATCAAGAATGGGTTGTTGGCTAAGTTGGTGATGCAACAATCAAACCTTGGAGACTGTCTAGCCGCCAGCTTTGACATAGGAACAGTCCGAGGGTCATATCTCAACAACCACAAGGAGTTAACCATCAAACTCGACTGCCATGGAAACTTAACTCATCAGGGTCTCACGTCGATTTGGAATCAAGTCCAAACCTCCTCAGATGAAAGAGTTATGGGTTCTACAAATCGGGTGATCCTGTATTGGCTATCTTTGAACTTTTCTGAGTTTAAAACATCTCCATCCTATATATGGCGACCAGGTGAGCATGCTAAGGTAAGTGATCATGTTTTCAAGAGTTCTTTTATCAATTACACAGATATGATGCACTTGTTTTTGTCAAAAGAGCCATGTGCAGATTATGATGAAGCTTGGAAGCATACAAGAAGAAAGAACAAGCATGTGGAAGACAAGCGGTTCAAGCCACCTGATTTGGATCAGGATAAGCACCAAGACGTCACTGGATTCATCCTCATCAAAGAAGCACCACCAGAAGCAGCACACAAGCCAAAACCGAGCAAAAACCAATTTGGGATAAGATTATTACTCTTTGATAAACTTTCATGTGCTAACTTGCTTTGTTTCAACATGTCAGGTTTAAGTAATGAATCAGGAACTAAATGGATTAGTGCCTTCTACATATCCAAACCAGTCAGCAACAATGCCTATCAAAGAGGCTTGCAAGGTAAGTGTAATCTGATTTTAAACTTCAATGTTACTGACTTGGTCCCCTCTATTGTAGGTAAAACAGATTTGAGGACAAATCTTTTTGAAGAGGGAGGGGATGATGTGATCATGGAAAGCACCAAAGAATGGAAGCATGAACCTGAACCTGAGGAGCTTGAGGATGCAACATTTAAGAGTGCATTTGATGTGATCATGGACCGGATCACTAAGGAGAACAAGGAAAGTCTAGATGAGCCACATGAAGCCACATTGCATCAACAACTTGGTGATGATGCTCTAGCCATTCCTAAAGGTCCCATGACTCGTTCCAGAGTCAAAAAAGCTTAAGGAGAATGTTGTTGGATTACTCACTTCACATCCACAACAACAAAGTCTTGGACAAGGTCTGATCCGAGATGTCTTGATCACCATTCAAGCCATCTCTACATCAAGCTGAGTTAGTGTCTAGGCAAGACATGGGGTGTGTGCTCTTTTCCTTGCTTTTAGTTTTGTCCCACGAGGTTTTTAACGAGGCCACAACTTGTCTACACATCACCTAAGTCCTATCTCGGTCCAAGACTACATGAAGTTCCATTTTTATTTCATTCTAAACTTATGTTAAACTTAGACTATAGTTTTATTTCTTTCCTTTTTTGGTTCATTGTCGAAACCCTAGAGGCATGTCTCTGGTTTCTTATTTAAAGAGGTCTCAACACCCTCTTGTAATCATCCAGTCTTTTATTAAACAAGTTACATTCATCTTATACGGCTCTCTCTCTCTAAAAGAAGTGTGTCGAGTTCTGGTGTGTCATATCCAGAGTCTAAGGGTGTTTAGTTTGGTGTGTCATATCCAAATCATTCATCTAGGAGTATCAAGAGATCATTCATCCCTCTTGTGTCACCATTCAATCCACACGCCTTGAAGAACTTGAGCCTCTGATTCGTTCTTGCAAGGATCTATCCTTTCCCATCAACCAAAGAGCATCCTAGGGACGCATCACTTATAATTTTGATTCAAATTCAGGGTGATTATCCACTGATTATGAGTCCAAATCAAGCTTCTTACATCGTGATTTATTTCTAGTTTGATTAGAATCAAGAAGAAATTGCAAAATCTCCAAACAGGGTAAACTGAAATCACTTTAGTTAAAAGTGGGATAACTTCTTCATCATAACTCCTATGATATTGATTCAACTTCAGGGTAATTATACACTGATTTATGAGTCCAAATAAAGCTTCTTAATTCGTGACTCATTCTGCTTTGATTAGAATCAAGAAAAAATTGTCAAATCTCAAAACATGGTAAACTAGAATCACTTAGGTTAAAAGTGGGATGACTTCTTCATCATAACTCCTATGATATTGATTCAACTTCAGGGTGATTATCCACTGATTTATGAGTCCAAATCAAGCTTCTTACATCGTGATTCATTTTGTTTTGATTAGAATCAAGTAGATATTGCAAAATTTTCAAACATGGTAAACTGGAATCACTTCGGTTAAAAGTGGGATAACTTCTTCATCATAACTCCTATGATATTGATTCAACTTCAGGGCGATTATCCACTAATTTATGAGTCCAAATCAAACTTCTTCCATCGTGATTCATTCTGGTTTGATTTGAATAAAGAAGAAATTGAAAAATCTCCAAACAGGGTAAACTGGAATAACTTCGGTTAAAAGTGGAATAATTTCTTCATCATAACTCCTATGATATTGATTCAACTTCAGGGTGATTATACACTGATTTATGAGTCCAAATCAAGCTTCTTAAATCGTGAATCATTCTGCTTTGATTAGAATCAAGAAGAAATTGCCAAAACTCAAAACAGGGTAAACTGGAATCACTTGGGTAAAAGTGGGATAACTTCTTCATCATAACTCCTATGATATCGATTCAACTTCACGGTGATTATACACCGATTTATGAGTCCAAGTCAAGCTTCTTAAATCGTGATTCATTCTGGTTTTATTAGAATCAAGAAGAAATTGAAAAATCTCCAAATAGGATAAAGTGGAATCACGTCGGTTGAAAGTGAGATAACTTCTTTATCATAACTCCTATGATATTGGATCATCTTCAGGGTAATTATACACTGGTTCATGAGACCAAATCAAGCTTCTTACCTCGTGATTCATTCTGGTTTGATTAGAATCAAGAAGAAATTGCAAAATCTCCAAACAGGGTAAACTAATATCACTTCGAATAAAAGTGGAATAACTTCTTCATCATAACTCCTATGATTTTGATTAAACTTCAGGGTTATTATACACTGATTAATGATTCCAAATCAAGCTTCTTAAATTGTGACTTATTCTGGTTTGATTAGAATCAAGAAGAAATTGCCAAATCTCAAAACCGGGTAAACTAGAATCATGTCGGTTAAAAGTGCGATAACTTTTTCATCATAACTCTTATGATATTGATTCAAATTCAGGGTGATTATCCACTGATTTATGAGTCCAAATCAAGTTTCTTACATCGATATTCATTATGGTTTGATTAGAATCAAGAAGAAATTGCAAAATCGCCAAAAAGGGTAAACTCGAATCACTTCGGTTAAAAGTGGGATAACTTCTTCATCATAACTCCTATGATATTGATTCAACTTCAGGGTGATTATACACTCATTTATGAGTCCAAATCAAGCTTCTTAAATCGTGATTCATTCGGTTTTGATTAGAATCAAGAAGAAATTGTAAAATCTCCATACAGGGTAAACTGGAATCACTTCGGTTAAAAGTGGGATAACTTCTTCATAATAACTCCTATGATATTGGTTCAACTTCTGGGTGATTATCGAATGATTTATGAGTGTAAATCAAGCTTCTTAGATCGTAGTTCATTCTGGTTTAATTAGAATCAAGAAGAATTGTCAAATCTCCAAACAGGGTAGACCAGAATCACTTCAGTTAAAGTGGGATAACTACTTCATCATAACTCCTATGATATTGATTCAACTTCAGGGTGACTATACACTGATTTATGAGTCCAAATCAAGCTTCTTAAATCGTGACTCATTCTGGTTTGATTAGAATCAAGAAGAAATTGCCAAATCTCAAAACCTGGTAAACTATAATCACGTCGGTTAAAAGTGGGATAACTTCTTCATCATAACTCCTATGATAGTGATTCAATTTCAGGGTGATTATCCACTGATCTATGAGTCCAAATCAGGCTTTTCACATCGTGATTCATTCTGGTTTGATTCGTATCAAGAAAAAATTGCAAAATCTACAAACAGGGTAAACTTGAATAACCTTGGTTAAAAGTGGGATAACTTCTTCATCATAACTCTTATGATATTGATTCAACTTCAGGGTGATTATTCACTGATTTATGAGTCCAAATCAAGCTTATTACATCGAGATTCATTCTGGTTTCATTAGAATCAAGAAGAAATTACAAAATCTCCAAACAAGGTAAACTGGAATCACTTCGGTTAAAAGTGGGATAACTTATTCATCATAACTCGATGATATCGGTTCAACTTCAGGGTGATTATCGAATGATTTATGAGTTTAAATCAAGCTTCTTAGATCGTGGTTCATTATGGTTTAATTACAATCAAGAAGAATTACCAAATCTCCAAACAGGGTAAACCAGAATCACTTCAGTTAAAAGTGGGATAACTTCTTCATCATAACTCCTATGATATTGATTCAACTTCAGGGCGATTATACACTCATTTATGAGTCCAAATCAAGCTTCTTAAATCGTGATTCATTCGGGTTTGATTAGAATCAAGAAGAAATTGCAAAAATCTCCAAACAGGGTAAACTGGAATTACCTCGGTTAAAAGTGTGATAACTTCTTCATCATAAGTCCTATGATATTGATTCAACTTCAGGGTGATTATACACTCATTTATGAGTCCAAATTAAGCTTCTTAAATCATTACTCATTCTGGTTTGATTAGAATCAAGAAGAAATTGTCAAATCTCAAAACCGGGTAAACAAGAATCACGTCGGTTAAAAGTGGGATAACTTCTTCATCATAACTCCTATGATATTGATTCAATTTCAGGGTGATTATCCACTGATATATGAGTCCAAATCAAGCTTTTTACATCGTGATTCATTCTGGTTTGATTCAAATCAAAAAGAAATTGCAAAATCTACAAACAGGGTAAACTTGAATAACCTTGGTTAAAAGTGGGAAAACTTTTTCATCATAACGCCTATGATATTGATTCAACTTCAGGGTGATTATACACTCTTTTATGAGTCCAAATCAAGCTTCTTAAATCGTGATTCATTCGGGTTTGATTAGAATCAAGAAGAAATTGCAAAAATCTCTAAACAGGGTAAACTGGAATTACTTCGGTCAAAAGTGTGATAACTTCTTCATCATAACTCCTATGATATTGATTCAACTTCAGGGTGATTATACACTCATTTATGAGTCCAAATTAAGCTTCTTAAATTGTGATTCATTCGGGTTTAATTAGAATCAAGAAGAAATTGCAAAATCTCCAAACAGGGTAAACTGGAATCACTTCGGTTAAAAGTGGGATAACTTCTTCATCATAACTCCTATGATATTGGTTCAACTTCAGGGTGATTATCGAATGATTTATGAGTGTAAATCAAACTTCTTAGATCGTATTTCATTCTGGTTTAATTAGAATCAAGTAGAATTGTCAAATATCCAAACAGGGTAAACCAGAATCACTTCAGTTAAAAGTGGGATAACTACTTCATCATAACTCCTATGATATTGATTCAACTTCAGGGTGATTATCCACTAATTTATGAGACCAAATCAAACTTCTTCCATCGTGATTCATTCTGGTTTGATTTGAATAAAGAAGAAATTAAAAAATCTCCAAACAGGGTAAACTGAAATCACTTCGGTTAAAACTGGGATAATTTCTTCATCATAACTCCTATGATATTGATTCAACTTCAGGGTGACTATACACTGATTTATGAGTCCAAATCAAGCTTCTTAAATCGTTACTCATTCTGGTTTGATTAGAATCAAGAAGAAATTGTCAAATCTCAAAACCGGGTAAACTAGAATCACGTCGGTTAAAAGTGGGATAACTTCTTCATCATAACTCCTATGATATTGATTCAATTTCAGGGTGATTATCCACTGATCTATGAGTCCAAATCAGGCTTTTTACATCGTGATTCATTCTGGTTTGATTCGAATCAAGAAGAAATTGCAAAATCTACAAACAGGGTAAACTTGAATAACCTTGGTTAAAAGTGGAATAATTTCTTCATCATAACTCTTATTATATTGATTCAACTTCAGGGTGATTATTCACTGATTTATGAGTCCAAATCAAGCTTATTACATCGAGATTCATTATGGTTTGATTAGAATCAAGAAGAAATTGCAAAATCTCCAAACAGGGTAAACTGGAATCACTTCGGTTAAAAGTGGGATAACTTCTTCATCATAACTCAATGATATCGGTTCAACTTCAGGGTGATTATTGAATGATTTATGAGTTTAAATCAAGCTTCTTAGATCGTGGTTCATTCTGGTTTAATTAGAATCAAGAAGAATTATCAAATCTCCAAACAGGGTAAACCAGAATCACTTCAGTTAAAAGTGGGATAACTTCTTCATCATAACTCCTATGATATTGATTCAACTTCAGGGTGATTATACACTCATTTATGAGTCCAAATCAAGCTTCTTAAATCGTGATTCATTCGGCTTTGATTAGAATCAAGAAGAAATTGCAAAATCTCCAAACAGGGTTAACTGGAATTACTTCGGTTAAAAGTGGGATAACTTCTTCATCATAACTCCTATGATATTGATTCAACTTCAGGGTGATTATACACTCATTTATGAGTCCAAATTAAGCTTCTTAAATCGTGATTCATTCGGGTTTGATTAGAATCAAGAAGAAATTGCAAAATCTCCAAACAGGGTAAACTGGAATCACTTCGGTTAAAAGTGGGATAACTTCTTCATCATAACTCCTATGATATTGGTTAAACTTCAGGGTGATTATCAAATGATTTATGAGTGTAAATCAAACTTCTTAGATCGTAGTTCATTCTGGTTTAATTAGAATCAAGAAAAATTGTCAAATCTCCAAACAGGATAAACCAGAATCACTTCAGTTAAAAGTGGGATAACTACTTCATCATAACTCCTATGATATTGATTCAACTTCAGGGTGATTATCAACTGATTTATGAGTCCCAATCAAACTTCTTACATCGTGATTCATTTTTTTTTATTTGAATCAAGTAGATATTGCAAAATTTCCAAACATGGTAAACTGGAATCACTTCGGTTAAAAGTGGGATAACTTCTTCATCATAACTCCTATGATATTGATTCAACTTCAGGGTTATTATCCACTAATTTATGAGTCCAAATAAAACTTCTTCCATCGTGATTCATTCTGGTTTGATTTGAATAAAGAAGAAATTAAAAAATCTCCAAACAGGGTAAAATGGAATCACTTCGGTTAAAACTGGGATAATTTCTTCATCATAACTCCTATGATATTGATTCAACTTCAGGGTGACTATACACTGATTTATGAGTCCAAATCAAGCTTCTTAAATCGTTACTCATTCTGGTTTGATTAGAATCAAGAAGAAATTGTCAAATCTCAAAACCGGGTAAACTAGAATCACGTCGGGTAAAAGTGGGATAACTTCTTTATCATAACTCCTA
This sequence comes from Moricandia moricandioides, assembly GCA_905132885.1. NCBI lineage: Eukaryota > Viridiplantae > Streptophyta > Magnoliopsida > Brassicales > Brassicaceae > Moricandia > Moricandia moricandioides. The sequence continues at coordinate 6,738 of CAJHQQ010004688.1, read as the reverse complement.
TGATATTGATTCAATTTCAGGGTGATTATCCAATGATTTATGAGTCCAAATCAAACTTCTTCCATCGTGATTCATTCTGGCTTGATTTGAATAAAGAAGAAATTAAAAAAACTCCAAACAGGGTAAACTGGAATCACTTGGGTTAAAAGTGGGATAACTTCTTCATAATAACTCCTATGATATTGGTTCAACTTCAGGGTGATTATCGAATGATTTATGAGTGTAAATCAAGATTCTTAGATCGTAGTTCATTCTGGTTTAATTAGAATCAAGAAGAATTGTCAAATCTCCAAACAGGGTAAACCAGAATCACTTCAGTTAAAGTGGGATAACTTCTTCATCATAACTCCTATGATATTGGTTCAACTTCAGGGTGATTATCGAATGATTTATGAGTGTAAATCAAAATTCTTAGATCGTAGTTCATTCTGGTTTAATTAGAATCAAGAAGAATTATCAAATCTCCAAACAGGATAAACCAGAATCACTTCAGTTAAAAGTGGAATAACTACTTCATCATAACTCCTATGATATTGATTCAACTTCAGGGTGATTATTAACTGATTTTTGAGTCCCAATCAAACTTCTTACATCGTGATTCATTTTTTTTGATTAGAATCATGTAGATATTGCAAAATTTCCAAACATGGTAAATTGGAATCACTTCGGTTAAAAGTGGGATAACTTCTTCATAACTCCTATGATAGTGATTCAACTTTAGGGTTATTATCCACTAATTTATGAGTCCAAATAAAACTTCTTCCATCGTGATTTATTCTGGTTTGATTTGAATAAAGAATAAATTAAAAAATCTCCAAACAGGGTAAACTGGAATCACTTCGGTTAAAACTGGGATAACTTCTTCATCATAACTCCTATGATATTGATTCAACTAAAGGAAAGGGTGATTTTCCACTGATTTATGAGTCCAAATAAAGCTTCTTACATCGATATTCATTCGGGTTTGATTAGAATCAAGAAGAAATTGAAAAATCTCCAAATAAGGTAAACAGGAATCAGGTCGTTTGAAAGTGGGATAACTTCTTCATCATAACTCCTATGATATTGGTTTAACTTCAGGGTGATTATCGAATGATTTATGAGTTTAAATAAGGCTTCTTAGATCGTGTTTCATTCTGGTTTAATTAGAATCAAGAAGAATTACCAAATCTCCAAATAGGGTAAACAAGAATCACTTGGGTTAAAAGTGGGATAACTTGTTCATCATAACTCCTGTGATATTGATTCAACTTCAGGGTGATTATCCAATTATTTATGAGTCCAAATCAAGCTTCTTACATCGTGATTCATTCTGGTTTGATTAGAATCAAGAAGAAATTGCAAAATCTCCAAACAGGGTAAACTGGAATCACTTCGGTTAAAAGTGGGATAACTTCTTCATCATAACTCCTATGATATTGATTCAACTTCAGGGTGATTATACACTCATTTATGAGTCCAAATAAAGCTTCTTAAATCATGATTCATTCGGTTTTGATTAGAATCAAGAAGAAATTGCAAAATCTCCAAACACGGTAAACTGGAATCACTTCGGTTAAAAGTGGGATAACTTCTTCATCATTATTCCTATGATATTGGTTCAACTTCAGGGTGATTATCGAATGATTTATGAGTGTAAATCAAGCTTCTTAGATCGTAGTTCATTCCGGTTTAATTAGAATCAAGAAGAATTGTCAAATCTCCAAACAGGGTAAACCAGAATCACTTCAGTTAAAAGTTGGATAACTACTTCATCATAACTCCTATGATATTGATTCAACTTCAGGGTGATTATCCACTGATTTATGATTCAAAATAAAGCTTCTTACATCGTGATTCATTCTGGTTTGATTAGAATCAAGAAGAAATTACAAAATCTCTAAACAGGGTAAACTGGAATCACTTCGGTTAAAACTGGGATAATTTCTTCATCATAACTCCTATGATATTGATTCAACTTCAGGGTGACTATACACTGATTTATGAGTCCAAATAAAGCTTCTTAAATCGTGACTCATTCTGGTTTGATTAGAATCAAGAAGAAATTGCCAAATCTCAAAACCTGGTAAACTAGAATCACGTCGGTTAAAAGTGGGATAACTTCTTCATCATAACTCCTATGATATTGATTCAATTTCAGGGTGATTATCCACTGATCTATGAGTCCAAATAAAGCTTTTTACATCCTGATTCATTCTGGTTTGATTCGAATCAAGAAGAAATTGCAAAATATACAAACATGGTAAACTTGAATAACCTTGGTTAAAAGTAGGATAACTTCTTCATCATAACTCTTATGATATTTATTCAACTTCAGGGTGATTATTCACTGATTTATGAGTCCAATTAAAGATTATTACATCGTGATGCATTCTGGTTTGATTAGAATCAAGAAGAAATTGCAAAATCTCCAAACAAGGTAAACTGGAATCACTTCGGTTAAAAGTGGGAGAACTTCTTCATCATAACTCCTATGATATTGGTTCAACTTCACGGTGATTATCGAATGATTTCTGAGTTTAAGTCAAGCTTCTTAGATCGTGGTTCATTCTGGTTTAATTAGAATTAAGAAGAATTACCAAATCTCCAAACAGGGTAAACCAGAACCACTTCAGTTAAAAGTGGGATAACTACTTCATCATAAGTCCTATGATATTGATTCAACTTCAGGGTGATTATCTCCAAATCAAGCTTCCTACATCGTGATTCATTCTGGTTTACTTAGAATCAAGTAGATATTGCAAAATCTCCAAACATGGTAAACTGGAATCACTTCGGTTAAAAGTGGGATAACTTCCTCATCATAATTCCTATGATATTGATTCAACTTCAGGGTGATTATACACTGATTTATGAGTCCAAATAAAGCTTCTTAAATCGTGACTCATTTTGCTTTGATTAGAAACAAGAAGAAATTGCCAAATCTCAAAACGTGGTAAAATAGAATCACGTCGGTTAAAAGTCGGATAACTTCTTCATCATAACTCCTATGATATTGATTCAACTTAAGGGTGATTGTCCACTGATTTGTGAGTCCAAATAAAGCTTCTTATATCGATATTCATTCTGGTTTGATTAGAATCAAGAAGAATTTGCAAAATCTCCAAACAGGGTAAACTGGAATCACTTCGGTTAAAACTGGTATAACTTCTTCATCATAACTCCTATAATATTGATTCAACTTAAGGGTTATTATCCACTGATCTATGAGTCCAAATCAATCTTTTTACATCGTGATTGATTCTGGTGTGGTTCGAATCAAGAAGAAATTGCAAAATCTACAAACAGGGTAAACTTGAATAACCTTGGTTAAAAGTGAGATAACTTCTTCATCATAACTCTTATGATATTGATTCAACTTCAGGATGATTATTCACTGATTCATGAGTCCAAATCAAGCTTATTACATCGTGAGTCATTCTGGTTTGATTAGAATCAAGAAGAAATTGCAAAATCTCCAAACAGGGTAAACTGGAATCACTTCGGTTAAAAGTGGGATAACTTCTTCATCATAACTCCGATGATATTGGTTCAACTTCAGGGTGATTATCGAATGATTTATGATTTTAAATCAAGCTTCTTAGATCGTGGTTCATTCTGGTTTAATTAGAATCAAGAAGAATTACCAAATCTCCAAACAGGGTAAACCAGAATCACTTCGGTTAAAACTGGGATAACTTCTTCATCATAATTCCTATGATATTGATTCAACTTCAGGGTGATTATATACTGATTTATGAGTCCAAATCAAGCTTCTTAAATCGTGACTCATTCTACTTTGATTAGAATCAAGAAGAAATTGCCAAATTTCAAAACATGTAAACTAGAATCACTTCAGGGTGATTATCCAATAATTTATGAGTCCAAATCAAACTTCTTACATCGTGATTCATTCTGGTTTGATTAGAATCAAGAAGAAATTGCAAAATCTCCAAACAGGGTAAACTGGAATCACTTCGGTTAAAAATGGGATAAATTCTTCATCATAACTCCTATGATATTGGTTCAACTTCAGGGTGATTATACACAGATTTATGAGTTTAAATCAAACTTCTTAATCCTGACTCATTTTGATTTAATTAGAATCAAGAAGAAATTGTCAAATCTCAAAACAGGGTAAACTGCAATCACTTGGGTTAAAAGTGGGATAACTTCTTCATCATAACTCCTATGATATTGATTCAACTTCAGGGTGATTATACACTGATTAATGAGTCCGAATCAAGCTTCTTAAATCTTGACTCATTTTGCTTTGATTAGAATCAAGAAGAAATTGTCAAATCTCAAAACAGGGTAAACTGGAATCACTTGTGTTAAAAGTGAGATAACTTCTTCATCATAACTCCTATGCTATTGATTCATCTTCAGGGTGATTATACACTTATTTATGAGTTCAAATCAAGCTTCTTAAATCGTGACTCATTCTGCTTTGATTAGAATCAAGAAGAAAATTGTCAAATCTCAAAACAGGATAAATTGGAATCACTTGGGTTATAACTGGGATAACTTCTACATCATAACTCCTATGATATTGATTAAACTTCAGGGTGATTATAAACTGATTTATGATTCCAAATCAAACTTCTTAAATTGTGAATCATTCTTCTTTTAATAGGATCAAGAAGAAATTGCCAAATCTCAAAACAGGGTAAACTGGAATCACTTCGGTTAAAAAGTGGGATAACTTCTTCATCATAACTCCTATGATATTGGTTCAACTTCAGGGTGATTATACACTTATTTATGAGTCCAAACCAAGCTTGTTAAATCATGAATCATTCTTCTTTGATTAGAATCAAGAAGAATTTGCCAAATCTCAAAACAGGGTAAACTAGAATAACTTCGGTTAAAAGTGGGATAAATTCTTCATCATAACTCCTATGATATTAATTCAACTTCAGGGTGATTATCAACTTATTTTTGAGACCAAATCAATCTTCTTACATCGTTATTCATTCGGTTTTGATTAGAACCAAGAAGAAATTGCAAAATCTCCAAACAGGGTAAACTGGAATCACTTCGGTTAAAAGTGGGATAACTTCTTCATCATAACTCCTATGATATTGGTTCAACTTCAGGGTGATTATCGAATGATTTATGAGTGTAAATCAAGCTTCTTAGATCGTAGTTCATTCTGGTTTAATTAGAATCAAGAATAATTGTCAAATCTCCAAACAGGGTAAACCAAAATTACTTCAGTTAAAAGTGGGATAACTACTTCATCATAACTCTACGATATTGATTCAACTTCCGGGTGATTATCTACTGATTTATGATTCGAAATTAAACTTCTTACATCGTGATTCATTCTCGTTTGATTAGAATCAAGTAGTTATTGCAAAATCTCCAAACATGGTAAACTGGAATCACTTCGGTTAAAAGTGGGATAACTTCTTCATCTTAACTCCTATGATATTGATTTTACTTCAGGGTGCTCATACACTGATTAATAAGTCCAAATAAGGCTTCTTAAATCGTGACTCATTCTGCTTTGATTAGAAAACAAGAAGAAATTGTCAAATATCAAAACAGGGTAAACTAGAATCACGTCGGTTAAAAGTGGGATAACTTCTTCATCATAACTCCTATGATATTTATTAAACTTCAGGGTGATTATCCACTGATTGATGAGTCCAAATCAAGCTTCTTACATCGTGATTCATTCTGGATTGATTATGATCAAGAAAAATTGCAAAATCTCTAGTCAGGGAAACTGAAATCACTTCGGTTAAAAGTGGGACAACTTCTTCATCATAACTCCTATGGTATTGATTCCACTTCAGGGTGATTATACACCGATTTATGAGTCCAAATCAAGCTTCTTACATCGTGATTCATTCTGGTTTTATTAGAATCAATAAGAAATTAAAAATCTCCAAATAGGGTAAACAGGAATCACGTCGGTTGAAAGTTAGATAACTTCTTCATCATACCTCCTATGATATTGGTTCAATTTCAGGGTAGTTATACACTGAATTATGAGTCCAAATCAAGCTTCTTACCTCATGATTCATTCTGGTTTGACTATAATCAAGAAGAAATTGCAAAATCTACAAACAGAGTAAACTGGAATCACTTCGGTTAAAAGTGGGATAACTTCTTCATCATAACTCCTATGATTTTGATTCAACTTCAGGGGTATTATACACTGATTTATGATTCCAAATAAAGCTTCTTAAATCGTGACTCATTCTGCTTTGATTAGAATCAAGAAGAAATTGCCAAATCTCAAAACAGGATAAACTGGAATCGCTTGGGTTAAAAATGGGATAATTTCTTCATCATAACTCCTATGATATTGATTCAACTTCAGGGTGATTATCCACAGATTTATGAGTCCAAATCAAGCTTCTTACATCGTGATTCATTCTTGTTTGATTAGAATCGAGAAGAAATGGTCAAAATCCCAAACAAGGAACGGCAATGCACGTCGGCTGAGTAAAAGTGGAGAACGGCAGCAATAACTCCTATGTGATCGATGCACGTGCAGCGGATATACACTATGATATGAGTTCAAACTGTCAGCGTGATCTGTCACGCATCTGCTGATAGAAATCAAAGAGGTCAATCTGCAAAGCATGGAACTTAGAATCACGATGTCAACGTGATGAATGTGTCACTCCTAGTGATTATGATCAAGTCAAGAGAATCCGACTGGCGATGGAGAGCTCAAACAAGCGGTCTGACATCGTGAGTGTGCCTGGGTAAGAAGGTCACGATGGCAAAAATCTACAGTGG
>CAJHQQ010004687.1:0-24773 GCA_905132885.1 Moricandia moricandioides | reverse complement strand
TTAAGGGTATCCTGGTTAGCTGGAAGCGCCGCCAGAGAGGGACAGAAACTGCCGCAGATTGAGTGCAGTAGAGGTTTCACTCCAAACATATGGGAGGACTACAATGATGAGTCCGTCTGCACCAGTGGCAGTACACACAATAATACAGTATACTGTCTGAGCAGTAAAAAACTGGAATGGGATCTCTGGAAAATTGAATGTCAAAGAATGCTTTCCTACATGGAGAACCTAAAGGATGAAGTCTATATGCGTCTCACACCGTGGTTCAAGTCATTAGTGTGTGGATATGTTCTAACGACTCAGAAGGCAATCTATGGCTAAGAGTCACCAGGTGGTATCAACAAGCTAGTACTTAACCATGAATGGTAGAGGGTTTCAGGATTCAGAGGCGATCATTCACTCTTCCCCTCACAAGCAAGAAGGATTGTGGTTATTCTCATTACTGTTGATGATATTATCACACTGGGCAAAACAAGGTATGTAGTGTATCATCTCTCTAAGTTTTCCTTTAAAATCTCATTTGATGAACTTACGACGTTCGAGGGAGGTATAAAAGTACTCCTCCTAGGGATTGAGATTATGGCCGCTCTACGTCGTAAAGGGGTCGGCTAACGCTCTATTACTCCAAAGGAAGTAACACTTGATCTTTTTGATGAGGCAGGCACTCTTGGAGGAAGAATAGCCAAAACTCCACTGGAAGATGGATACAAAGTCCTTGCGTGAAGGGGGAGTGGTGAAGATGAGCCATTTGAGGATGCAAGCCTATAGCTACGGCCGAGAATGGTTGGGAAGCTGATCTATCTTACCATCAGGACGGTGGTGTGTGAGTGTATTGCCCGCCTTACTGATTGGGGCCAGATAGCCTCAGCACAATATGACTGTAAGTCAGTCATTCAGATTGTGCAGATGTTGTGATTACGCTATCGCGGTGGAAAGGGTGTTTATGATTTTTTACAGAATTGAGAGATATAGGTAGCTCACGACAGTGTCAGTGAGCTGGTGGGTATCTTCAACACGAAGAGCACGAGAGATTGGTAGGCCTGATTCTTGTTCGGATGCTAGAACTTTATGAGGGAGCCTGTAGCAATATTTATGTCAGGATGGTTTCACATTTCGAGTTTCTAATGTTTAGCCCACATTCTACATAGGTGCACTGACTATTACTGAGAGATTTTATGCAAAGAGTGAGAATTTTGTTCTTGAAGGGCAATAAAGTGTGGTGTCAATATTGTCTCAAACGTTGGTGAATCTCTTTCCAGCAAGTGATTGAGGTCCGCAATTTCTGCATAGTTGGCTTTAGTAACAAAGACAGATTCGTCTTACAATAGTTGGTACTCAGGAAATCTGATCTTCTCCTCAGACTTGGGCATGTGAAACACTACTCCTATCACTAATGCATATATGATAATGCAGGCTTGCCATATACACATGCACAAACTCGGATGTTGCACTACACAAGAACAAAATGTCATATTGAGGTGTGTCAGCATCTGTCTCCATCGTATGATCATGTGAAACAGAAAGAACATTCCAGCTGTGGAACAAAAGATCATTCTAGGGCACCCGCAGGCTTTTTTGTCTCAATATGGGCCCCAAGGAAACCATATGAACGAGTCTATATCGCATCATTTAAGTACGAGCGAGGGCAAAGCCTAGATCTGTTGAGGTATTTAAACAGACATGCCCCAAGGTTTGGGACTCATCATCGGACCTTATCGACAGATTCATGCATCCTGAGTCCAGCGCTCCGATGCAACACGTCGACGTCCCGTTGTGCTATCTCATTTAGTGAGTGAGAGTTTTTTATCCTTCACACGACCACTTTCCATCGCCTTGGGGCCAAGCCGTTGTCCCTTGCCCGCGATCGGCTTACGGGCCCTTCCTGATGCTCCAATTTTCTGGGCCGACTTTTCACCCGATGGGCCTTGAGGAGGGATATAATCCATCTCCAACACTCCCCCTCAAGCTTAGCCATATAGCATGGTTAAGCTTGGAAACCGTGAATACATCCCTCATTAAAACATTTGTGTGTAAAACCCACTGAGATAAAACCACACAAGGAAAAAGAGTAGATGCTTCATGGCTGAGGGGATCATGATCTGGATAAGTCTATGAGTCCCAACCTTGGATGTATGAACTCACAGACTTTAGTGCTTGCCCCCTTGGTAAAGATATCTGTTAGTTGATCTTCACTTCTGGTATAGCAAGGTAGAATGATCTTTTGTTCCACAGCTTGAATGATCTTTTGTTTCACATGATCAAGATGACAATCCACCTCAATATGCTTTGTTCTTTCATGGAACACCGAGTTTGATGCTATGTGTATGGCAGCCTGATTATCACAATGCATAGTGATAGGAGTAGTGGTTTCAATGCCCAAGTCTAGGAGTAGATTCCTGATCCAAATGAGCTCACTTGTCAGCTTCCTCATTGCCCTATATTCTGCTTCAGCACTTGAACATGACACCACCTTTTGCTTCTTGCTCTTCCAAGTTACTAAGTTGTCTCCAATGAATGTGCAATAGCCTGATGTGGACCTCCTGTCTATTCTATCACCAGCCCAATCAGCATCACAGTAGCCTACAATCTCTGTGCTCTTGTTGCATCCCATCCAGACTCCTTGACCTGGAGCTTCTCTCAAGTATCTTAAGACCCTTTCCACCATGTTCCAATGATGAATCTTAGGAGCTTGCATATGTTGACTGATCTGGTTCACAGCAAAGCAGATATCTGGCCGTGTGATGGTAAGATAGATCAGCTTCCCAACCATTCTCCTATATAGCTTGGCATCCTCAAATGGCTCATCTTCACACTCCCCCTCACGCAAGACTTTGTATCCATCTTCCAGTGGAGTTTTGGCTATTCTTCCTCCAAGAGTGCCTGCCTCATTCAAAAGATCAAGTGTGTACTTCCTTTGGGATAAATGGAGCCCCTCTTTAGAGCGGCATATCTCAATCCCTAGGAAGTACTTTAACTCTCCCAAATCTTTGATATCAAATGTAGATTTAAGGAAAGACTTAGTAGAGATGATACCTTCCTTGTTGTTTCCAGTGATGATTATATCATCAACATAGATGAGGATAACCACAATCCCTTCTTGGCTTGTGAGGGTGAAGAGTGTATGATCTGCCTCTGAATTCCTGAACCCTCTTCCATTCATGGTGGTACTTAGCTTGTGATACCAAGCTCTGGGAGACTGTTTTAGCCCATAGATTGCCTTCTTGAGTCTTAGAACATTCCCTGGCTTGACTAGATGCTCTAAACCAGGTGGTGGACGCATATAGACTTCATCCTTTAGTTCTCCTTGTAGGAAAGCATTCTTGACATCCATTTTCCAGAGATCCCATTCCAGGTTTACTGCTATGGACAGTATAATCCTTATTGTGTGTAACTTGGCCACTGGTGCAAAGGTATCATTGTAGTCCTCTCCATATGTTTGAGTGAAACCTCTTGCAACCAATCTGGACTTCTTCCTCTCTGGTTTCCCATTGGCTAGGTACTTAATAGTGAATATCCATCTGCTTGTCACTGCCTTCTTGCCTTTTGGAAGTTCAGATTCATACCAAGTATCATTGTCTATCATAGCTTTGGTTTCAGCACCAACAGACTCTCTCCACCCATCATCCTCTATTGCCTCTTCATAGGACCTTGGTATATATTCTTGATCAAGTTGACCCATAAAGACTGCATGTTCTTGAGGATAGTGCGCCAAAGAACATGTTGCTTGTGTGGGGTGAGCAACTGCATTACTATTGAAGTACACTCTGGTGTTGATCCAATTAGCTGGATCCTTTCTCACCCTGGTACTTTTTCTCAATGGTTGGATCTGCTGCTCTGCTTCTATAACAGTTTCCACTGCCTCTTCTTCTTCTAGATCTTCACTAGACTGATCAGACTCTGCCTCATGTATTCCATCTTGATCATGTGATTCTGAATCTCTTTCTGGTGGATGTTGTTGTGATTCAGACTCACTGCCCCCCTCAGGATCAAGGTGGATATCTGCATCAGTTGGTGGAGTAGCATCAGGAGTGGAAGCCGTGGCTGGTCCTGGTGCTGGAGAAGCAGGAGATGGTCCACCATTGAACTGAGAGTTGGTGACCCCCAAGCTTTCCAAGATAGTCCTCAAGTGGTTTGCTCTTTCAGAGGGGCCATGGGATAGATCTTTGAGGCTATCCCAGTTTTTCTCATCATAGTACCCCTTTGATTCCACAAACTTAACATCCCTTGAGACTAAGACTTTCCTGGTATCTGGTGAGTAACACTTGTACCCTTTCTGCGTGTGAGAATAGCCAATGAACATGGCCTTGACACTCTTGGCTTCTAGTTTATTGCGTTGCTCACCTGGTATTAAGACATAGCAAACACACCCAAACACACGCAAATGATCTATTGGAGGTTTGATTTTGTTTAATACCTGAAAGGGTGAGACATTTTGGAGGACTTTGGTGGGTATTCTATTGATGAGATAGCAAGCTGAGACCACAGCATCACCCCAAAATCTTTTAGGGACATTGGTGTGAAACATCATGCTCCTTGCAACTTCCATAAGGTGGCGATTCTTCCTTTCAGCAACTCCATTTTGTTGTGGTGTATATGGGCAGCTTGTTTGGTGTATAATGCCATGCTTAGCTAAGTGATGTTTAAAGGCTTGACTTGTGTATTCTCCACCATTATCAGACCTAAAAATTTTGATCTAGAATTGAAATGGTTAGATACATAGTTTTGAAAGTTGATGAATGCTTCTAAAACTCTATCTTTAGTTGGTATCAAGGTAAGCCATGTGTATTTCGATTTTTCATCTATGAATGTAACAAAGTACTTGTGATTCTCTCTAGACACACATGGTGCAGTCCACACATCAGAATGCACTAAATCAAAACACTTCTCATAAATAGTCATAGATTGAGGAAAAACCGACTTGCAATGTTTACCAAGAATACAAGCCTCACAACTTTCATTTTTAAGAGAGAGATTAGGTAACATCAATCCTAAGGCACGAGGGTGAGGATGGCCTAATCTAGCATGCCATAAAACATCACTAGCTAAAGTAGAAGTAGTATTAAACGCAGAAGCAGAATTCAAAGCAGAAGTTAAATTTGATCTAAGCTTGGTGTCTTCAAGTAAATAGAGCTCTCCTTTGCTTACACCTTTGCCCAGCATCTTGCTAGTTTTAATATCCTGAAAGCAAACCTCATTAGGACTGAAAATAACATTGCAATTGAGGTCATTAGTGGCTCTCTTGACAGATAATAAGTTAGATGTGAACTTAGGCATGTAAAAAGCTTGAGACTCCTTATCAAACAGTTTCAGATTTCCTATGCCCTCAATGGGTATCTTATCCCCATTTGCAATGACTACACTACCTAAGGCCGGTTTGACATCATTAATTAACTTAGCATCCCTAATCATGTGATGAGAAGCTCCTGAATCAATGATCAAAGGTCTAGGAGTGCTTAAAGTATTTTGGACAGAATTTAAAGCATTACTACTTATGTTACCAGAGTTTGCATTGAGAGCCTTTATGAGGGCTTCAATGTCTGACTTGGTGATAAGAGTGTCACCAGAAGGTGGCTGAGACGTTGCCTGAGAGGTTGAACCCATGACATGAGTGGTAGAGACCATGGCACGTCCATCTTCTCCAATGCGTGCAGCTCCATGGTTTTGGTGTGCCTCCTGACCTCTTGCTTCATGGGCTCTAGCTGCTGAGGTGTGTTTGGGTGGTCTAAGATGAGGGTGAAGTAGCCAGAAATTGTTTTTAGAGTGTCCTTGCCTTTTGCAATGCTCACAAGTCACACGTTTCTCATTTGGTTTGTAGTATGCCTTGTAAGCTGAGCCGGTTTCTGCCTTCTCTACCTTGTTAGCCATGGATAGTTCTCCTTTACCCCCAAATAAACCTTCTGACCCTATCTCCTTGTGAAGCTGAGCACACACATCATCCATACTTGGTAGTTCCTTAGTTCATTTTTGGAGATTTTCTATTTCTTCTTGATTCTAATAAAACCAGAATGAATCACGATGTAAGAAACTTGAATCAATGGTGCGGCCTTGGATAGGAACACCTCGTCCCAATCACACTTGAGGGATGATGGGTGGATCCTTGAGCCTGGGAAGCTCTAGGACGTTGGGTGATCTTCACCATATAGCTATGGACTGCTCTAGAGTTGTTTAGCGACTCCTGAGACACAGAATAACCCTGCTTCATGTCTAGGATGAATCACAGAAGCTCACGCTACCTAGTGTGACAAAGAACACTTGTTCCACGTGAACAAGGTTTGAGGTCCCCTAAGGGACGAGTTTGACAAGCCAAAAGCTTAGATTTTATTAAAAGAATGCGTAAGTTACAATATGTGCTGCTTTTGGCATTATAAAGACAAGATAGAAAACCTTATCCTAACTCTAAAAGGAAAACCAAAACCTATTTCTAATTGGTTTATGAAACCTTAACCCTAATCCTAGTCTTAGTTGGTTTAGAATTACAAGAAATCAGAAAAACACCTAACAAAGCAAACCGGCCAACTTAAGCCAAGCTGGTCGATCTTTCCATTTATTGGGCTTGAAAGGCCCTCTTTCAGCCAACAGCACCTTAGGCACGTCCATGTTAAAGCCCAGCTCGTCTTTGTTGTACTCATGGTCCAGTTTGCAAACAAAGAGATCCTTCTTGATCCATATAACAATCTGCTCCATTGAACTGTGATGTAAACGCCATCTTTGTCCATTCTCTATGTGTTTCTTGCTAGCTGAACGTCTTTCCTGATTGATATCATGTAATACATGCTGATGCAATGTCTGACCAAGTATAGCAAAGGCTGCACCATGAGTAACCTTTTATCGGTGGACAAAAGGATTTGTGAGAGAATTTTGAAAAAGTAAACCGATTAAGTGAAAGAGAAAGTGAAGTAATGAAGATTTGCGGAAGAGATTAGGTGCTCAAGAGCGTGTAACCTCTGATACCATGTTAGAAAATGAAGAACAGAGTGAAGAACAAGAGAGAAAGAGAGAGAGGGAGATTCGAAACTAAGAGAGAGAGTGAAGAAGGACTTGTTTCCTTAGATTTAAAGTGTGAATCGGTTACAAGAATAAATAGGCAAGTTGCCTATACAGAAAATGAATAAACTAAGCTTGCCTAAGTACAAAAAGGAATAAACAAAAGGGTTCTGCTCGAGGAAGGTGGTCTGATCAAGGTGAGAAAGTGACATGTCCTCAACGGTTCAACCCTTAAAAGGAACATGTGATCTTTCTAATTTAAATCATCCTTTCTTGCCTCTAAATATCTCCAACGGTCTCCTCTTTCTTCTGGCATGAACCGAGGGCGAGTTTGAACTTTCAAATTCAGGGTGATTCTAAACTGATTTATGAGTTAAAATCAAGCTTCTTACATCGTGATTCATTCTGGTTTTATTTGTATCAAGAAGAAATTGTCAAATCTCCAAAAAGGGTAAACTAGAATCACTTCGGTTAAAAGTGGGATAACTTCTTCATCATAACTCCTACGATCTTGATTCAACTTCAGGGTGATTATACACTGATTAATGAGTCCAAATCAAGCTTCTTACATCATGATTCATTCTGGTTTTATTAGTATCAAGAAGAAATTGCCAAATCTCCAAACAGGGTAAACTAGAACCACTTCGGTTAAAAGTAAGATAACTTCTTCATCATAACTCCTATGATCTTGATTCAACTTCAGGGTGATGCTACACTGATTAATGAGTCCAAATCAAGCTTCTTACATCTTTATTCATTCTGTTTTTGATTAGAATCAAGAAAAAATTGCCAAATCTCCAAATAGGGCAAACTGGAATAACTTCAGTTAAAAGTGGGATAACTTCTTCATCATAACTCCAATGAAATTGATTCAACTTAGGATGATTCTAAACTGATTAATGAGTCCAAATCAACCTCCTTACATCGTGATTCATTCTGGTTTTATTAGTATCAAGAAGAAATTGCCAAATCTCCAAACAGGGTAAACTGGAACCACTTCGGTTAAAAGTGGGATAACTTCTTCATCATAACTCCTATGATCTTGATTCAACTTCAGGGTGATTCTACACTTATTTATGAGTCCAAATCAAGCTTCATACATCGTGATTCATTCTGGTTTTATTAGTATCAAGAAGAAACTGCCAAATCTCCAAACAGGGTAAACTGGATTCACTTCGGTTAAAAGTGGGATAACTTCTTCATCATAACTACAATGATATTGATTCAACTTCAGGATGATTCTACACTGATTAATGAGTCCAAATCAAGCTTCTTACATCGTGATTCATTCTGGTTTTATTAGTATCAAAAATAAATTGCCGATTCTCCAAACAGGGTAAACTGGAATCACTTCGGTTAAAAGTGGGATAACTTCTTCATCATAACTCCTATGATCTTGATTCAACTTCAGGGTGATGCTACACTGATTAATGAGTCCAAATCAAGCTTCTTACATCGTGATTCATTCTGGTTTTATTAGTATCAAGAATAAATTGTCAAATCTCCAAACAGGACAAACTGGAATCACTTCGGTTAAAAGTGGGATAACTTCTTCATCATAAGTAAAACGATATTGATTCAACTTCATGATGATTCTGCACTGATTTGTGAGTCCAAATAAAACTTCTTACATCTTTATTCATTCTGGTTTTGATTAGAATCAAGAAGAAATTGTCAAAACTCCAAACAAGGTAAATTGGAGTCACTTCGGTTAAAAGTGGGATAACTTCTTCATCATAACTCCTATGATCTTGATTCAAATTCAGGGTGATTCTACACTGATTTATGAGTCCAAATCAAGCTTCTTACATGGTGATTCATTCTGGTTTTATTAGTATCAAGAAGAAATTGCCAACTCTCCAAACAGGGCAAACTGGAATCACTTCGGTTAAAAGTGGGATAACTTCTTCATCATAACTCCTATGATCTTGATTCAACTTCAGGGTGATTATACACTGATTTATGAGTCCAAATCAAGCTTCTTACATCGTGATTCATTCTTGTTTTATTAGTATCAAGAAGAAATTGCCAAATCTCCAAAAAAGGCAAACTGGAATCACTTCGGTTAAAAGTGGGATACCTTCTTCATCATAACTCCAATGATATTGACTCAACACTGATTTATGAGTCCAAATAAAGCTTCTTACATCTTGATTCATTCTAGTTTAATTAAAATCAAGAAGTAATTGCGAAATTTCCAAAAAGGGGAAACTGGAGTCACTTCGGTTAAAAGTGGGATAACTTCTTCATCATAACTCCTATGATCTTGCTTTAACTTCAGGGTGATTATACACTGATTTATGAGTCCAAATCAAGCTTCTTACATCGTGATTCATTCTAGTTTTATTAGTATCAAGAAGAAATTGCCAAATCTCCAAATAGGGCAAACTGGAATCACTTCGGTTAAAAGTGGAATAACATCTTCATCATAACTCCTATGATATTGTTTCAACTTCAGGGTGATTATCCACTGATTTATGAGTCCAAATAAAGATTCTTAGATCTTGATTCAATCTGGTTTGATTAGAGTCAAGAAGAAATTGCCAAATCTCCAAACAGGGTAAACTGGAGTTCTTCGGTTAAAAGTGGGATAACTTCTTCATCATAACTCCTATGATCTTGATTCCAATTCATGGTGATTATAAACTTATTTATGAGTTAAAATCAAGCTTCTTACATCGTGATTAAATCTGGTTTATTTGTATCAAGAAGAAATTGCCAAATCTCCAAAAAGGGTAAACTGGAATCACTTCGGTTAAAAGTGGGATAACTTCTTCATCATAAATGCAATGACATTGATTCAACTTCAGGATGATTCTACACTTATTTATGAGTCCAAATAAAGCTTCTTACATCTTTATTCATTCTGGTTTTGATAATAATCAAGAAGAAATTGCCAAATCTCCAAACAGGGCAAACTGGAATCACTTCGGTTAAAAGTGGAATAACTTCTTCATCATAACTCCAATGAAATTGATTCAACTTCAGGATGATTCTAAACTGATTAATGAGTCCAAATCAAGCTTCTTACATCGTGATTCATTCTGGTTTTATTAGTATCAAGAAGAAATTGCCAAATCTCCAAACAGGGTAAACTGGAACCACTTCGGTTAAAAGTGGGATAACTTCTTCCTCATAACTCCTATGATCTTGATTCAACTTCAAGGTGATTCTACACTTATTTATGAGTCCAAATCAAGCTTCTTACATCGTGATTCATTCTGGTTTTATTAGTATCAAGCATAAATTGCCAACTCTCCAAACATGGCAAACTGTAATCACTTCGGTTAAAAGTGGGATAACTTCTTCATCATAACTCCTATGATCTTAATTCAACTTCAGGGTGATTCTACACTGATTTATGAGTCCAAATCAAGCTTCTTACATCGTCATTCATTCTTGTTTTATTAGTATCAAGAAGAAATTGCCAAATCTCCAAACAGGGCAAACTGTAATCACTTCGCTTAAAAGTGGGATAACTTCTTCATCATAAGTCCAATGATATTGATTCAACTTCAGGATGATTCTACACTGATTTATGAGTCCAAATCAAGCTTCTTACATCTTGATTCATTCTGGTTTAATTAGAATCAAGAAGAAATTGCCAAATTTCCAAACAGGATAAACTAGAGTCACTTCGGTTAAAAGTGGGATAACTTCTTCATCATAACTCCTATGATCTTGCTTCAACTTCAGGGTGATTCTACACTGATTTATGAGTCCAAATCAAGCTTCTTACATCGTGATTCATTCTATTTTTATTAGTATCAAGAAGAAATTGCCAAATCTCCAAATAGGGCAGACTGGAATCACTTCGGTTAAAAGTGGAATAACATCTTCATCATAGGTAAAATGATATTGATACAACTTCATGATGATTCTTCACAGATTTGTGAGTCCAAATCAAACTTTTATATCTTTATTAATTCTGGTTTTGATTAGAATCAAGAAGAAATTGCCAAATCTCCAAACAAGGTAAATTAGAGTCACTTCGGTTAAAAGTGGGATAACTTCTTCATCATAACTCCTATGATCTTGATTTAAATTCAGGGTGATTCTACACTGATTTATGAGTCCAAATCAAGCTTCTTACATCGTGATTCATTCTGGTTTTATTAGTATCAAGAAGAAATTGCCAACTCTCCAAACATGGCAAACTGGAATCACTTCGGTTAAAAGTGAGATAACTTCTTCATCATAACTCCTATGATCTTGATTCAACTTCAGGGTGATTCTACACTGATTTATGAGTCCAAATCAAGCTTCTTACATCGTGATTCATTCTTGTTTATTAGTATCAAGAAGAAATTGCCAAATCTCAAAACAGGGCAAACTCGAATCACTTCGGTTAAAAGTGGGATAACTTCTTCATCATAACTCCTATGATCTTCATTCAACTTCAGGGTGATTCTACACTGATTTATGAGTCCAAATCAAGCTTCTTACATCGTGATTCATTCTTGTTTTATTAGTATCAAGAAGAAATTGCCAAATCTCCAAACATGGCAAACTAGAATCACTTCGGTTAAAAGTGGGATAAATTCTTCATCATAACTCCAATGATATTGATTCAACACTGATTTATGAGTCCAAATCAAGCTTCTTACATCTTGATTCATTCTAGTTTAATTAGAATCAAGAAGAAATTGCCAAATTTCCAAACAGGGTAAACTGGAGTCACTTCGCTTAAAAGTGGGATAACTTCTTCATCATAACTCCTATGATCTTGCTTCAACTTCAGGGTGATTCTACACTTATTTATGAGTCCAAATCAAGCTTCTTACATCGTGATTCATTCTAGTTTTATTAGTATCAAGAAGAAATTGCCAAATCTCCAAATAGGACAAACTGGAATCACTTCGGTTAAAAGTGGAATAACATCTTCATCATAACTCCTATGATATTGTTTCAACTTCAGGGCGATTATCCACTGATTTATGAGTCCAAATAAAGCTTCTTACATCCTGATTCATTCTGGTTTGATTAGAATATAGAAGATATTGCCAAATCTCCAAACAGGATAAACTGGAGTTACTTCGGTTAAAGTGGGATAACTTCTTCATCATAACTCCTATGATCTTTATTCAAATTCAGGTTAATTCTAAACTGATTTATGAGTTAAAATCAAGCTTCTTACATCGTGATTCATTAATGATGATTCAGTGTTGATTCAACTTATTGATGATTCTGCACTTATTTATGAGTCGAAATCAAGCTTCTTACATCTTTATTCATTCTGGTTTTGATTAGAATCAAGAAGAAATTGCCAAATCTCCAAACAAGGTAAATTGGAGTCATTTCGGCTAAAAGTGGGATAACTTCTTCATCATAACTCCTATGATCTTGATTCAACTTCAGGGTGATTCTACACTGATTTATGAGTCCAAATCAAGCTTTTTACATCGTGATTCATTCTGGTTTTATTAGTATCATGAAGAAATTGTCAACTCTCCAAACAGGCAAACTGGAATCACATCGGTTAAAAGTGGGATAACTTCTTCATCATAACTCCTATGATCTTGATTCAACTTCAGGGTGATTCTACACTTATTTATGAGTCCAAATCAAGCTTCTTACATCTTTATTCATTCTGGTTTTGATTAGAATCAAGAAGAAATTGCCAAATCTCCAAACAAGGTAAATTGGAGTCATTTCGGCTAAAAAGTGGGATAACTTCTTCATCATAACTCATATGATCTTGATTCAACTTCAGGGTGATTCTACACTGATTTATGAGTCCTAATCAAGCTTTTTACATCGTGATTCATTCTGGTTTTATTAGTATCATGAAGAAATTGTCAACTCTCCAAACAGGCAAGCTGGAATCACTTCGGTTAAAAGTGGGATAACTTCTTCATCATAAGTCCAATGATATTGATTCAACTTCAGGATGATTCTGCACTTATTTATGAGTCCAATAAAGCTTCTTACATCTTTATTCATTCTGGTTTGATTAGAATCAAGAATAAATTGCCAAATCTCCAAACAGGGTAAACTGGAGACACTTCGGTTAAAAGTGGGATAACTTCTTCATCATAACTCCTATGATCTTGATTCAAATTTAGGGGTTATTCTAAACTTATTTATGAGTCCAAATCAAGCTTCTTACATCGTGATTCATTCTGGGTTTATTAGTATCAAGAATAAATTGTCAAATCTCTAAACAGGGCAAACTGGAATCACTTCGGTTAAAAGTGGGATAACTTCTTCATCATAAGTAAAATGATATTGATTCAACTTCAGGATGATTCTGCACAGATTTGTGAGACCAAATCAAACTTCTTACATATTTATTCATTCTAATTTGATTAGAATCAAGAAGAAATTGCCAAATCTCCAACCAAGGTAAATTGGAGTCACTTCGGTTAAAAGTAGGATAACTTCTTCATCATAACTCCTATGATCTTGCTTCAACTTCAGGGTGATTCTACACTGATTTATGAGTCCAAATCAAGCTTCTTACATCGTGATTCATTCTAGTTTTATTAGTATCAAGAAGAAATTGCCAAATCTCCAAATAGGGCAAACTGGAATCACTTCGGTTAAAAGTGGAATAACATCTTCATCATAACTCCTATGATATTGTTTCAACTTCAGGGTGATTATCCACTGATTTATGAGTCCAAATAAAGCTTCTTACATCTTGATTCATTCTGGTTTGATTAGAATCAAGAAGAAATTGCCAAATCTCCAAACAGGGTAAACTGGAGTTACTTCGATTAAAAGTGGGATAACTTCTTCATCATAACTCCTATGATCTTGATTCAAATTCAGGGTGATTCTAAACTGATTTATGAGTTAAAATCAGGCTTCTTACATCGTGATTCAATCTGGTTTTATTTGTATCAAGAAGAAATTGCCAAATCTCCAAAAAGGGTAAACTGGAATCACTTCGGTTAAAAGTGGGATAACTTCTTCATCATAAGTCCAATGATATTGATTAAACTGCAGGATGATTCTGCACTTATTTATGAGTCCAAATCAAGCTTCTTACATCTTTATTCATTCTGGTTTTGATTAGAATCAAGAAGAAATTGCCAAATCTCCAAACAGGGCAAACTGGATTCACTTCGGTTAAAAGTGGGATAACTTCTTCATCATAACTCCAATGAAATTGATTCAACTTCAGGATGATTCTAAACTGATTAATGAGTCCAAATCAAGCTTCTTACATCGTGAATAATTCTGGTTTTATTAGTATCAAGAATAAATTGCCAAATCTCCAAACAAGGCAAACTGGAATAATTCGGTTAAAAGTGGGATAATTTCTTCATCATAACTCCTATGATCTTGATTCAAATTCAGGGTGATTCTAAACTGATTTATGAGTCCAAATCAAGTTTCTTACATCGTGATTCATTCTGGTTTTATTTGTATCAAGAAGAAATTGCCAAATCATCAAACAGGGTAAACTGGATTCACTTCGGTTAAAAGTGGGATAACTTCTTCATCATAACTCCTATGATCTTGATTCAACTTCAGGGTGATTCTACACTGATTTATGAGTCCAAATCAAGCTTCTTACATGGTGATTCATTCTTGTTTTATTAGTATCAAGAAGAAATTGCCAAATCTCCAAACAGGGCAAACTGGAATCACTTCTGTTAAAAGTGGGATAAATTCTTCATCATAACTCCAATGATATTGATTCAACACTGATTTATGAGTCCAAATCAAGCTTCTTACATCTTGATTCATTCTAGTTTAATTAGAATCAAGAAGAAATTTCTAAATTTCCAAACAGGGTAAAATGGAGTCACTTCGGTTAAAAGTGGGATAACTTCTTCATCATAACTCCTATGATCTTGCTTCAAATTCAGGGTGATTCTACACTGATTTATGAGTCCAAATCAAGCTTCTTACATCGTGATTCATTCTAGTTTTATTAGTATCAAGAAGAAATTGCCAAATCTCCAAATAGGACAAACTGGAATCACTTCGGTTAAAAGTGGAATAACATCTTCATCATAACTCCTATGATATTAATTCAACTTCAGGGCGATTATCCACTGATTTATGAGTCCAAATAAAGCTTCTTACATCTTGATTCATTCTGGTTTGATTAGAATCGAGAAGATATTGCCAAATCTCCAAACAGGGTAAACTGGAGTTACTTCGGTTAAAAGTGGGATAACTTCTTCATCATAACTCCTATGATCTTGATTCAAATTCAGGGTAATTCTAAACTGATTTATGAGTTAAAATCAAGCTTCTTACATCGTGATTCAATCTGGTTTTATTTGTATCAAGAAGAAATTGCCAAATCTCTAAAAAGGGTAAACTGGAATCACTTCGGTTAAAAGTGAGATAACTTCTTCATCATAACTCCTATGATCTTTATTCAACTTCAGGGTGTTTCTACACTGATTTATGATTCCAAATCAAGCTTCTTACATTGTGATTCATTCTGGTTTTATTAGTATCAAGAATAAATTGCCAAATCTCCAAACAGGGCAAGCTGGAATCACTTCGGTTAAAAGTAGGATAACTTCTTCATCATAAGTCCAATGATATTGATTCAATTTTAGGATGATTCTGCACTTATTAATGAGTCCAAATCAAGCTTCTTAAATCTTTATTCATTCTGGTTTTGATTAGAATCAAGAAGAAATTGCCAAATCTCCAAACAAGGTAAATTGGAGTCACTTTGGCTAAAAGTGGGATAACTTCTTCCTCATAACTCCTATGATCTTGATTCAACTTCAGGGTGATTGTACACTGATTTATGAGTCCAAAACAAGCTTCTTACATCTTTATTCATTCTGGTTTTGATTAGAACCAAGAAGAAATTGCCAAATCTCCAAACAAGGAAATTGGAGTCACTTCGGCTAAAAGTGGGATAACTTATTCATCATAACTCCTATGATCTTGCTTCAACTTCAGGGTGATTCTACACTGATTTATGAGTCCAAATCAAGCTTCTTACATTGTGATCCATTCTAGTTTTATTAGTATCAAGAAGAAATTGCCAAATCTCCAAATAGGGCAAACTGGAATCACTTCGGATAAAAGTGGAATAACATCTTCATCATAACTCCTATGATATTGTTTCAACTTAAGGGTGATTATCCACTGATTTATGAGTCCAAATATAGCTTCTTACATCTTGATTCATTCTGGTTTTGATTAGAATCAAAAAGAAATTGCCAAATTTCCAAACAGGTTAAATTGGAGTTACATCGGTTAAAAGTGGGATAACTTCTTCATCATAACTCCTATGATCTTTATTCAAATTTCAGGGTGATTCTAAACTGATTAGTGAGTTAAAATCAAGCTTCTTACATCGTGATTCAATCTGGTTTTATTGTATCAAGACGAAATTTCCAAATCTCCAAACAGGGTAAACTGGAATCACTTCGGTTAAAAGTGGGATAACTTCTTCATCATAAGTCCAATGATATTGATTCAACTTCAGGATGATTCTGCACTTATTTATGAGTCCAAATCAAGCTTCTTACATCTTTATTCATTCTGGTTTGATTAGAATCAAGAAGAAATTGCCAAATCTCCAAACAGGGTAAACTGGAGACACTTCGGTTAAAAGTGGGATAACTTCTTCATCATAACTCCTATGATCTTGATACAAATTTAGGGTTATTCTAAACTTATTTATGAGTCCAAATCAAGATTCTTACATCGTGATTCATTCTGGGTTTATTAGTACAAGAATAAATTGTCAAATCTCTAAACAGGGCAAACTGGAATCACTTCGGTTAAAAGTGGGATAACTTCTTCATCATAAGTAAAATGATATTGATTCAACTTCAGGATGATTCTGCACTGATTTGTGAGACCAAATCAAACTTCTTACATATTTATTCATTCTAATTTTGATTAGAATCAAGAAGAAATTGCCAAATCTCCAACCAAGGTAAATTGGAGTCACTTCGGTTAAAAGTAAGATAACTTCTTCATCATAACTCCTATGATCTTGCTTCAACTTCAGGGTGATTCTACACTGATTTATGAGTCCAAATCAAGCTTCTTACATCGTGATTCATTCTAGTTTTATTAGTATCAAGAAGAAATTGCCAAATCTCCAAATAGGGCAAACTGGAATCACTTCGGTTAAAAGTGGAATAACATCTTCATCATAACTCCTATAATATTGTTTCAACTTCAGGGTTATTATCCACTGATTTATGAGTCCAAATAAAGCTTCTTACATCTTGATTCATTCTGGTTTGATTAGAATCAAGAAGAAATTGCCAAATCTCCAAACAGGGTAAACTGGAGTTACTTCGATTAAAAGTGGGATAACTTCTTCATCATAACTCCTATGATCTTGATTCAAATTCAGGGTGATTCTAAACTGATTTATGAGTTAAAATCAGGCTTCTTACATCGTGATCCAATCTGGTTTTATTTGTATCAAGAAGAAATTGCCAAATCTCCGAAAAGGGTAAACTGGAATCACTTCGGTTAAAAGTGGGATAACTTCTTCATCATAAGTCCAATGATATTGATTAAACTGCAGGATGATTCTGCACTTATTTGTGAGTCCAAATCAAGCTTCTTACATCTTTATTCATTCTGGTTTTGATTAGAATCAACAAGAAATTGCCAAATCTCCAAACAGGGCAAACTGGATTCACTTCGGTTAAAAGTGGGATAACTTCTTCATCATAACTCCAATGAAATTGATTCAACTTCAGGATGATTCTAAACTGATTAATGAGTCCAAATCAAGCTTCTTACATCGTGATTAATTCTGGTTTTATTAGTATCAAGAATAAATTGCCAAATCTCCAAACAAGGCAAACTGGAATAATTCGGTTAAAAGTGGGATAACTTCTTCATCATAACTCCTATGATCTTGATTCAAATTCAGGGTGATTCTAAACTGATTTATGAGTCCAAATCAAGTTTCTTACATCGTGATTCATTCTGGTTTTATTTGTATCAAGAAGAAATTGCCAAATCATCAAACAGGGTAAACTGGATTCACTTCGGTTAAAAGTGGGATAACTTCTTCATCATAACTCCTATGATCTTGATTCAACTTCAGGGTGATTCTACACTGATTTATGAGTCCAAATCAAGCTTCTTACATCGTGATTCATTCTTGTTTTATTAGTATCAAGAAGAAATTGCCAAATCTCCAAACAGGGCAAACTGGAATCACTTCGGTTAAAAGTGGGATAAATTCTTCATCATAACTCCAATGATATTGATTCAACACTGATTTATGAGTCCAAATCAAGCTTCTTACATCTTGATTCATTCTAGTTTAATTAGAATCAAGAAGAAATTGCCAAATTTCCAAACAGGGTAAACTGGAGTCACTTCGGTTAAAAGTGGGATAACTTCTTCATCATAACTCCTATGATCTTGCTTCAAATTCAGTGTGATTCTACACTGATTTATGAGTCCAAATCAAGCTTCTTAGATCGTGATTCATTCTAGTTTTATTAGTATCAAGAAGAAATTGCCAAATCTCAAAATAGGACAAACTGGAATCACTTCGGTTAAAAGTGGAATAACATCTTCATCATAACTCCTATGATATTGTTTCAACTTCAGGGCGATTATCCACTGATTTATGAGTCCAAATAAAGCTTCTTACATCTTGATTCATTCTGGTTTGATTAGAATAGAGAAGATATTGCCAAATCTCCAAACAGGGTAAACTGGAGTTACTTCGGTTAAAAGTGGGATAACTTCTTCATCATAACTCCTATGATCTTGATTCAAATTCAGGGTAATTCTAAACTGATTTATGAGTTAAAATCAAGCTTCTTACATCGTGATTCAATCTGGTTTTATTTGTATCAAGAAGAAATTGCCAAATCTCTAAAAAGGGTAAACTGGAATCACTTCAGTTAAAAGTGGGATAACTTCTTCATCATAACTCCTATGATCTTGATTCAACTTCAGGGTGTTTCTACACTGATTTATGAGTCCAAATCAAGCTTCTTACATCGTGATTCATTCTGGTTTTATTAGTATCAAGAATAAATTGCCAAATCTCCAAACAGGGCAAACTGGAATCACTTCGGTTAAAAGTAGGATAACTTCTTCATCATAAGTCCAATGATATTGATTCAATTTCAGGATGATTCTGCACTTATTAATGAGTCCAAATCAAGCTTCTTACATCTTTATTCATTCTGGTTTTGATTAGAATCAAGAAGAAATTGCCAAATCTCCAAACAAGGTAAATTGGAGCCACTTCGGGTAAAAGTGGGATAACTTCTTCATCATAACTCCTATGATCTTGATTCAACTTCAGGGTGATTGTACACTGATTTATGAGTCCAAATCAAGCTTCTTACATCTTTATTCATTCTGGTTTTGATTAGAATCAAGAAGAAATTGCCAAATCTCCAAACAAGGTAAATTGGAGTCACTTCGGCTAAAAGTGGGATAACTTCTTCATCATAACTCCTATGATCTTGCTTCAACTTCAGGGTGATTCTACACTGATTTATGAGTCCAAATCAAGCTTCTTACATCGTGATTCATTCTAGTTTTATTAGTATCAAGAAGAAATTGCCAAATCTCCAAATAGGGCAAACTGGAATCACTTCGGTTAAAAGTGGAATAACATCTTCATCATAACTCCTATGATATTGTTTCAACTTCAGGGTGATTATCCACTGATTTATGAGTCCAAATAAAGCTTCTTACATCTTGATTCATTCTGGTTTGATTAGAATCAAAAAGAAATTGCCAAATTTCCAAACAGGTTAAACTGGAGTTACTTCGGTTAAAAGTGGGATAACTTCTTCATCATAACTCCTATGATCTTGATTCAAATTCAGGGTGATTCTAAACTGATTTATGAGTTAAAATCAAGCTTCTTACATCGTGATTCAATCTGGTTTTATTGTATCAAGACGAAATTGCCAAATCTCCAAAAAGGGTAAACTGGAATCACTTCGGTTAAAAGTGGGATAACTTCTTCATCATAAGTCCAATGATATTGATTCAACTTCAGGATGATTCTGCACTTATTTATGAGTCCAAATCAAGCTTCTTACATCTTTATTCATTCTGGTTTTGATTAGAATCAAGAAGAAATTGCTAAATCTCCAAACAGGGCAAACTGGAATCACTTCGGTTAAAAGTGGGATAACTTCTTCATCATAACTCCAATGAAATTGATTCAACTTCAGGATGATTCTAAACTGATTAATGAGTCCAAATCAAGCTTCTTACATCGTGATTCATTCTGGTTTTATTAGTATCAAGAATAAATTGTCAAATCTCCAAACAGGGCAAACTGGAATCATTTTGGTTAAAAGTGGGATAACTTCTTCATCATAGGTCCAATGATATTGATTCACCTTCAGTATAATTCTACACTGATTTATGAGTCCAAATCAAATTCTTACATCTTGATTCATTCTGGTTTGATTAGAATCAAGAAGAAATTGTCAAATATCCAAACAGGATAAACTGGATTCACTTCTTCATCATAACTCCAATGATATTGATTCAACTTCAGGATGATTCTACACTGATTTATGATTCCAAATCAAGCTTCTTTCATCTTGATTCATTCCGGTTTTATTATATCAAGAAGAAATTGTCAAATCTCCAAACAGTGTAAACTGGAGTCACTTCGGTTAAAAGTGGGATAACTTCTTCATCATAACTCTTATGATATTGTTTCAACTTCAGGGCGATTATCCACTGATTTATGAGTCCAAATCAAGCTTCTTAAATCGTGATTTGATGTGGTTTTATTTGTATCAAGAATAAATTGTCCAAATCTCCAAACAGGGTAAACTGGAATCACTTCGGTTAAAAGTGGGATAACTTCTTCATCATAACTCCTATGATCTTGATTCAACTTCAAACTGATTAATGAGTCGAAATAAAGCTTCTTACATTGTGATTCATTCTGGTTTTATTAGTATCAAGAATGAATTGCCAAATCTCCAAATAGGTCAAACTGGAATCACTTCGGTTAAAAGTGGGATAACTTCTTCATCATAACTCCTATGATCTTGATTCAAATTCAGGGTGATTCTAAACTGATTTATGAGTCCAAATCAAGTTTCTTACATCGTGATTCATTCTGGTTTTATTTGTATCAAGAAGAAATTGCCAAATCACCAAACAGGGTAAACTTGATTCACTTCGGTTAAAAGTGGGATAACTTCTTTATCATAACTCCTATGATCTTGATTCAACTTCAGGGTGATTATACACTTATTTATGAGTCCAAATCAAGCTTCTTATATCGTGATTCATTCTGGTTTTATTAGTATCAAGAAGAAATTGCCAACTCTCCAAACAGGGCAAACTGGAGACACTTCGGTTAAAAGTGGGATAACTTCTTCATCATAACTCCTATGATCTTGATTCAACTTCAGGGAGATTCTACACTTATTTATGAGTCCAAATCAATATTTTTACATCGTGATTCATTCTGGTTTTGTTTGTATCAAGAAGAAATTGCCAAATCTCCAAACAGGATAAACTGGAATCACTTTGGTTAATAGTGGGATAACTTCTTCATCATAACTCCTATGATCTTGATTCAACTTCAGGGTGATTATACACTGATTAATGAGTCCAAATCAAGCTTCTTACATTGTGATTCATTCTGGTTTTATTAGTATCAAGAATAAATTGTCAAATCTCCAAACAGGGCAAACTGGAATCACTTCGGTTAAAAGTGGGATAACTTCTTCATCATAAGTCCAATGATATTGATTCAACTTCTGGATGATTGTGCACTTATTTATGAGTCCAAATCAAGCTTCTTACATCTTTATTCATTCTGGTTTTGATTAGAATCAAGAAGAAATTGTCAAATCTCCAAACAAGGTAAATTGGAATCATGTCGGGTTAAAAGTGGGATAACTTCTTCATCATAACTCCAATGATATTGATTCAACTTCCAGGGTGATTCTACACTGATTAATGAGTCCAAATCAAGCTTCTTTACATCGTGATTCATTCTGGTTTTATTAGTATCAAGAATAAATTCCCAAATCTCCAAACATGGCAAACTGGAATCACTTCGGTTAAAAGTGGGATAACTTCTTCATCATAAGTCCAATGATATTGATTCAACTTCAGGATGATTCTAAACTGATTTATGAGTCCAGATCAAGTTTCTTATATCGTGATTCATTATGGTTTTATTTGTATCAAGAAGAAATTGTCAAATCTCCAAACAGGGCAAACTGGAATCACTTCGGTTAAAAGTGGGATAACTTCTTCATCATAATTCCAATGATATTGATTCAACTTCAGGGTGATTCTACACTGATTAATGAGTCCAAATCAAGCTTCTTACATCGTGATTTATTCTGGTTTTATTAGTATCAAGAATAAATTCCCAAATCACCAAACAGGGCAAACTGGAATCACTTCGGTTAAAAGTGGGATAACTTCTTCATCATAAGTCCAATGATATTGATTCAACTTCAGGATGATTCTAAACTGATTTATGAGTCCATATCAAGTTTCTTACATCGTGATTCATTCTGGTTTTATTTTTATCAAGAAGAAATTGCCAAATCTCCGAACAGGGTAAACTGGAATCACTACGGTTAAAAGTGGGATAACTTCTTCATCATAACTCCTATGATCTTGAGTCAACTTCAGGGTTATTCGACACTGATTTATGAGTCCAAATCAAGCTTCTTACATTATGATTCATTTTGGTTTTATTAGTATCAAGAAGAAATTGCCAAATCTCCAAACAGGACAAACTGGAATCACTTCGGTTAAAAGTGGGATAACTTTGTAACGACCCGGTTTTCACTAAACCGGTATTGAAATTGGTTTGATCATTTAATTTCTCTAAAACCAAACCACTCGGTTAACCAAGCTATATATATATATATGTAATTCCTTCTCCATTAACCTATTAAACAAAAAGAGGTTTGTGAAAGAACAACCGCCGTCAAGCTCGTGCCACCTTCTTCTTCGATCCCTCACCAGCTCCTCTTCGTCCCTCCTTTGTATTATTGTTATGTTATTCTCGTTTAGACGAGACGGGACGAGACGGTTTCACCATCGGCCACAACCATGAACCATCTCGCCGCATATTACCAAGTCGTCATGATCACCGGAGGTGTAGTCTGAGATCTTTGCCATGTCAGAGTCTCCAACAAATCTCGCCATGGCTGCGATCATACCCAAGGCATGGAGGAGACACGATCTAAATCGGATCTGCGCGTTAAACACCAACCACCAGCACCGTCGTCATCACCAACCTTCACCACTTGACGCTCGGAGTTGTCACCATCCACCAGAGAGCCAAGCCGTGATCTTAAGAGTGCTCGCCAACCACCATCGTGTAGATCGGCATGGGTTTTGGTCGTGTTTGTACCTTGCTTGCAGACCAAGCTTCATCACTCATCACCACGTTCACGGAGCCGCTTGCTTCTCCAATCTGCTCATCTGTTTAGTGTAGTTTCAGATGCAACAATGCCATCACAACTGGTCTCGCAATCTCAATATGTGTTCACGTGTGATGAACGTAAGGCCCCACAATTTGTCTCCCATGTTATGTTCATTTTACGTCAATATTCTTGACGTGTGGTTATTGGTTAATCACGTGAAAGGCATAAGAAGAGTTAATGGAATCATGAGTCACTCAACACCACCAATATCATCATCAAACTTTTAAAGTATTATGAGACGAGACATATTTGTTTCTGAGCATTTCCCGATCTGATCTTGGCTAAGGTGAGGGCTATTCCCAAACTTCTCGTACACGGCTTAGGATTTTGAATAAACATAATTTATTTCTAATATGTTCCGTCTTCGTGAATTGAGTCTATTAGAGTTTGCTTGTCTAGTTATTAGGTTCTCTGTTAAACCGAATATAAGGTGTTAGAGGGTTCAACATTGCTTGTTCTTTGCTAATGTTATTAAATATATATATGTATATTATATATATATATATATATATATATATATATATATATATATATATATATATATATATATATATAATTATAAATATCTGTTGAGAATTGAGGTGAAAGGTTGTGGTCGACTACGGAGACGTACTTCTGTAGGGCGGTTTGTGACCAGTGTGTTTTGTGAGATGTCGTGGCACAGCATAGTCGACCTGTTGTTGCCACGGCTGTAGGTCGATAAATCGTCTTCGGGCGTGTGTTACCGAGCACATATTCGGCGTTGTTTTGTGAGATGCTGTGGCACAGCGTAGTCGACCTGTTGTTGCCACGGCTGTTAGGTCGATAAATCGTCTTCGGGCGTGTGTTACCGAGCACATATTCGGCGTTGTTTTGTGAGATGTTGTGGCACAGCGTAGTCGACCTGTTGTTGCCACGGCTGTAGGTCGATAAATCGTCTTCGGGCGTGTGTTACCGAGCACATATTCAGCGTTGTTTTGTGAGATGCTGTGGCACAGCGTAGTCGACCTGTTGTTGCCACGGCTGTAGGTCGATAAATCGTCTTCGGGCGTGTGTTACCGAGCACTTATTCGGCGTTGTTTTTGGCCTGTTAGTGGGCAGCGGGTGTGTGTATCTCGCTAGGACCATTGTTTGTTCTTTGGGTACTTTAGGTTACCGTGTTTGTTACGTGTTAAAAGTAAATTATATTTATTCAGAGTGTTATGACCGGGTCCATGGACTTCGGGTTTAGCTCCCCATACCTCACTGAGTGACTTCCCCTGTTGCTCACCCCTCTTTTCTCCCCTTTCAGGTGAGCATCACGAGTAGTCTGATATCTGGACGGTTTGGTGTCTTTGGATCTTCGTATTTTATTTTGGTTTTATTCGACATTTCCATTTGTAATCGGTTTTCTAAATTTGTATATAATTTATCCGCTTTTATTTTATTAAATGTTTCAAT